>UELX01003301.1:0-24354 GCA_900480035.1 Eupelmus urozonus | reverse complement strand
TCGCTGCGCTCGGGCGGTAAACACGCCCTCGTGCGAGAATCAACTTTTTCACACTTGTATCGAAAACTACTATTAAAGTCAATTAAATCTTAAATGAATTAAATAAAAAAGAGTATCAATTGTAGAATTTTGTATAGTTCTTTTTAGTTTCAATTGAATATCACAAGTGGTGTAATCAAAATAATCTTATTTTTACTTGAATCTATTGTTTGAGCAAATCGTTCAACTCCTTCTAATTTTTCTGAATTTGATGCTGCATTGTTATCTTGCTTTAAACATTCTTCAGCTAATTGCATGCTAGAAGTCATGGAGCTCCACATAGACTCAAACATTGATGTTCCTGTTTCTGATCTTTGTCGAGGCTGAACAGTCAGTCTCAAACCTTTTACCTCAACAAAACTTGCATCGCTAAGTATACTCGACCATGGGATGCTGACTGATATCTCAGCTACAAAGCCATCGACAAACTCCAGTGGCAGATGTTGCTGCTCTCCCATTTCGTTGAGAGCCTGAAATAATTGCATATTTGGAGACCATCCAATTTTCTTTCCTTTTTTTGAAAATCTTTATATAGAAATATTATTTATGAATATAATTATTATCTTTAAAAAAAAATGACTTACTAAACGTTATTAATTAACCATAAAATTTTTATAAAAAAATAGCATTTTATTAAACTTTAATGACAATGAAATCTATAAAATAATTTTCATAATATAATAATTTTATCACAAGAAATATTATGTGAGAAAATGGTATTAAAGAATTTAAAGAACCTGTATTTGTAGAAGTTATTTTTTGTATCTCTGGTAAAATAGGATGACATCATACTTTGACATTAAAATAAAGTAGTTTTTCAATTCAAGTGTTTAAAAAGTATGAAGTATTTGTCAATAATGATTTAGATGTAGAAATATTTTTAATAAAATGTTTTTATTTACAATATTATTATCACTGCTATTTTTTTTAATAATTATTTAAATTTATAAGTTTAAAATATAAAAGAATTGATATAATTATGTATGTTAGCAATTATTTATAAATAAGGTATATTTTTTGACTTATTTTTTATTTGATTCTTTTCATCTGATTGCATCTAATAAAGTAAATAAACATAAATTATTCAATGATAAAGTTTTTGAGTTTATCGTACTATTTATTTAATATAAATTATTCATTGCACATAATGTTCACTATTAAACAATAGCGATTGACCTTGTTTTGATAAGATTGAACTATGTATTCATAAGTATTCTCTAATAATTTAATACTTTTATTTTAGTGTTCTTATCTACAGCTAATTTATTAATTTTCTAAATTACACTTAACTATAAACTTAAATACAAAGAATAACAATTTTATCAACTTGAATTCAGCTGACTTGGTGATAAAATATATGAAAATTGTAAAAGAATCGTATGGAAAAAAAAATTCTTTTAGCTATAAGAAAGCAAATAAATAATTGAGATGACATTTAGTTTTTAGAAAAAGAAAAGTCTTTTGTAAAACGCATTATATCCACAGAATAAGTTAGTATAACTTTGCATGCATTAACCGAGCCGTGACACATAAGTGCCATCTCACGTAGAAGTCGGTACAACGACCGCAGAGACAAAGACAGGGCAGCAAGAGATAGAATGAAGTTTAATTAAAGCTCACCTGCACATCCAAGCTGACATTGGTGATGCGTCCAATGCCTTTGTAGAGGTCCAGCTGCAGCTGGTCCAGCGTGAGCTTCTCCTCGAAGAACTGGCCCAGGTACCGCTGCAGCAGGTACCTGCAGGCCCTCTTCTTTATCCCTTCGGACCATGGCAAGTATCCCAGCCACGACATCTCCGCCGGAGAGGGTAGCCAGCTCCCTCACTTGTCCTGCATCTGAGCCCCAGCCGCAGCTTTTGCCTAAAGGACAGAAGTCGACGGCGAGTTGAGCTCTCGGCTCTCGCGCGCTCCCCAACAGAGTACAAAGAGAGCGTAGCTGCGTGCTAAAGTCGCAGAATGCCTTCCTCCCAACGGCAGCAGTAGCAGCAGCACGTGTTGCTCGCATGCGACGACATTAGGATGCACCTGGCGCAGCCTCTTCGCTCTCCTGTCTTCCTTCTGCTCTCGTCCGTCTTGTCTTGGCGAGCAACAGCACTGGCAGCGGAGAATTGATCGAAATCAGCTGATGGCATGCGAGCCGTGAGCAGCAGCAGCAGCAGCTCGGGAGCGCGTGTTATTATTCTACGCCGTCTCTCGGAGCGAGCGAGCGCGCACGCTCGTTTCTTCTCCAAGGTCCCGTTCCTTCTGCGCGTCTCTCGAGGAAATAAAGAGCCTGTCGCCGCCTGCGGAGAAGCTCAATTCCTCTTTCTGGGGCTCTCTGGAATACCCTTAGCCCTCTCTAATCCCTGGCCTCTCTACTTACCTGAGCCTGCCCTCGCAAACCTCTAGGTAGGGGGAGGGAGACCGCTGCAGGGGAAAATCTTCACTCTCTTTATTACACTCTCTCTCTCTCTCTCTCTCTCTCTCGTTTGCTCGTTGGCCCCTCGCAGAGACACAGAGAGAGAGCAAGCTTTGTCTATATATCAACACACGCGCTCTCGCAGTGATCGGCTCTCTTACGCGCGCGGAAAAAAGCAGACACAGTGCAGCCTGCGCTACATTTTCGAGTAGCCGATGCACGGAGTGAAAAAATAATCGGCGGACACGACGTCGCCTCGCTCCTGGGGTATATACGTCGCTCCGTCCGCGAGTCACGACGGAATACTGCGACTCTGTTGTTCTAGCTCTCTCTCGCTCGCTTTCTGCTCTCTATACCTATATACTTGTATATATACAGAGAGCGCGCACGCACGCTTCTCTCCCTCTCTCCTTCGCAACACACAGCTCTTCCTCGCTCTCTCTCTCTGCCTGCTTTTCTTTCTTTCGGAGCACGCAGCGCGCTCGCTAGCGTCCGTGTGTTTTTCTCGCTGGCTCCGTGTATGTGTGTGTGTAAGCTAGCGCGTTACGCGCCTGCTGGCCTGAGATAGAGCCGATAGACCAGCCTGTCCTCGTCTTTTCCTATATACCTATACTTCTCGCCTGCTGCTGCTGCTGTCTTTGTTCCTCTCGGTTTTCATCAGGCGCAGCTCACAATCGCACCTATCGGCGGCTTTTAAATCGACGAACCCTATAGCGCTGGAAGGTTATATAGTTTTGAATTCGGTTGAATCACCAGCGCTCTTGCATCGAGCTACCCCTTCTTTCAATCCAAACAATTCACACGAAGGGGTTTTCAATGTTTCAGCTGCGGCTCTCGATTACAAGCGCAGCCTAAAATCCAAATACACGCGCTGACCAACGCGCAGCCAGAGAGACACACACACCACAGCGTTGCCAGATTTTTCCGCCTCTGTATTTTCCTCCTCTCGCGATTTATCTTTTTTTTTTCTCTCTTGAGTATACTAGTCGCCTCTCCTTTTCTTCATTTTTCCGCAATCCCCGACGCGCTTATTTTTCTTCTTAGGAGCAAGCGCCGCCGCGTAGATAGCTGCGATAAGCCGATAGAAAAGCGCCGTTCGCCGCGAGTGATCTAGCTATTTGCGCGGCGCGCTTTATTACTTATATTGCAACTTGGTTGCAATGTAGATACGCTCGTGCACGCGGATTATATCCGCGAGACGCCGTTTTCCCAGAGCTCGCGCGGCACGGTGGAACTTTAGATAACGATAATCTTGTACTTTTATAATCGGCTAGTTTACGGGTGTATTTTTAGTACACGCTGATCGTCATGCTTCTTTAAAGCTATCGAGTTTTATAATATTTAGATGTATACCGAGTGGATGGTTTTCGTAATGATTTGTTGCGGCAAACTCGTTGAACGGTTGTGCGATGGAAATGTAAATAGCTTGCTTATTTTAATTTAACACGCGATTCGGAATTGTTAATGTATTAGTCATGTGGCTAAAGGAAATGAGGCGTGTATCAAGTTCTCTTAGACCTGGCTTTTTCCGAAAGCAACTGCGTGGGCGGGTGGAGGGGAGAGGGGTGAAGTTCACAGTTGACCTTTGCAGCTGCGTAGAGAAACATCTGTGCGCATACCTGCTGTGTGCGGGGGGCTGAAGTTAAGACCTTAGTACGGGCCTTTTCGTTGGGATTCGATTGTCTACTCGACGTGGATGTGCTGGTTGTAAAATAAGTGTGCATGTAGTTAGTATGGTTTAAGGCGGAATCTGCTGTTGGACGCCTTCATATGCCTTCGTATATATATACTTCCAGCAATAATTTTATGGTCTTACCTGGACGATCTCAAACAAAATTTCATATTCGATCTTAAAAACGAAATGATTCTAATAATAATTAAATTAATAGTATATAATTATTGCATAAATAAAACTTATTATGGTTCTGCAGATGTAAACGTATATAATAAATTATCGTAAAGAAATCAATGAAATTAAGTTAAAGGTTGATAATCTGATAAACATTGCAAACTTGTTTATTAAAAATTTAAAGTATTGCAGGTATAAGTATATATAGCCCTTATGACTTGAAATAAAAAAAGCAAAAAAATAAAGAAAAGGTCTTATAATAATAATCAACAAACAATATTTTATTTTTAACTTCTCAAAAACACAAAATAACGCAAAAACAAATTTCGATCGTCAGCATGAAGATAACCAGCGACCTAAGCAAAAGACATCTTTCAAAAGGTTTTATCATGATGCCAAAACAATGTCATCGCCAACAACCGTTTTTTCTCCGAACTCCACCTTCTCTACTCTCCAACGCGAGCTCTCCAACCAGCAACCGCATTCACAGAACGAATCAGACTCAACCCAAGCATTTACCGATTTAAAGGACCTGGGCTGCCATATGAGCAGCCCCCGTCCGCACGAAAGAAGCCCCGTTTTGAATTTAAATGCCTTCTCTCTCTCTCGCATGCTCTGGCAACACTGTGCGCGTGAATCTAAATCTGTGTACGTGCGTGAGCGATCGCTTGCGCACATACTGTACTTGTGTTGATCTCTCGGTGAGCTCGGCGAAGCTGCAGAGCGCACTTTGTTCCTTTTGTTTTCCCAGCCGAAGAGTGTCGAATCGAGTCTAATTTGTTGTTACACCTACGAAGCCTTCGGATATCGGCTGGAATTTTAAGGAAATATGTAGCTTTGAAGAAGTGTTCGCTCGGCGCTCTCGATTACCACCCACACCCAGAGTAGAGGGAAACTGCTCCGAATGACGTTTGACTCATCCTCGTTATCGGTGGAACAATTTAAATACGTCAAAGGTGTCACGACAGTAGTAGAGAGCTTTTAGTGCGTTCCGCGCGACGATAAACAAAAGGAGAGGAGGAGGAGGCTGAAGTCTCGACTCTCTCGTCAAGGGGCATCGAGATTCGAGAGGTTGTGACGAGCTTAACCTCCAAAATTCGCGGATCCACTTGTCGATCGTCCGGATTCGCGAGGAAATTGGAGCGCAAATATGGCACGCACGAACGTTTTGTTGTTGAGTCAAATAGCGGGCTATGTCGTTGCCCTCATTTTATCGCTCTGCATCATCGTTCCAATGAGTTTGCATCAAGATGAATTCAGGTAATTGTTGCCCACTCTGTTGCATCTTATCATCTTATTGTTTTGCAACTGTTGATGTGTTCTCTATTGTTTGAGTTTAGTCTTATTGAGATATAGCTTTTGCTAATTGCAATTTATAAACTTTAGTATTTAGAAATATATAGAAATAATCATTAGTTTTGTTTTCATAAATATAATTTTTTTAAATTGTCAAGAAACAATTTAGTGCACAATCAGAGGATATGATTTTTTTTAATTTATTTTAGGGGCCACTGTCTTCTATTCTCTACAGGCAACTGGAGAGAGAGCGACGGACAATTTGTTCCTGATTGGGCTTCGCAGATGTACTGCAACTACACAATATTGGTTGGATTAGTTCTTTTCTTAACAGCTGCTGTGCAGATCTATCGTTTATCTATGCTTATGTATAAAGGAGAAGATAGCTCATTTTTATCAGCTTTCATGGATGTTATTTCATCCATATTCTTAACAAGCATTACCCTTGTTGCTGCAGTATTAATTACCTTGGGTTTTATGACATGGTGCCAATGTATGACTAAAAGGTTCCCCTCTTGCGAACTGTCAGCAGGTAATGATATTGATAAAGCAGATAGTATAGACACATCAGGCTTCCACATTGAATTAGGAGCAGCTCAATTTGGAGCTTGGAGCAGTCTTTCAATTTGGGTGGGACTTTCTGTATTTGCTACCCTGAAATTACTACGATACCACCAGCTGGAAAACATGAAAGTTTCTATGTACAGAGAAAGGCAAAGATTGATTGAAGCAGCGAGTAGTGGCAGCAATCAAATTTCAGAGATTGGATAATGAACAAAAGTTTTGCCAATGTTTATAAATTATTTATAAATTAATATTATTTTATTAATACAATGTTATTTATAAAACGACGTTATTATTTTTGTCAAGTTTTTTAAAGTTCAAAATCAGCTTTAAATCATTACTTAATTCTTAACGTGAACATATCACATCAGGTGTTAGAGAATTATCGTTGCAAGACTTACAGCAGTGGAGAAGGAAAAATAATCAACTAACAACAGTCACTGGAATCATTTAAAAACATAATACGTCTGTTTTATTTTAACAAATTTTTGTAAATTAAATTTTTGTAAATACGCACAGAGCACTGATAGTTACTTTTCTAACGTCTCTCTAAAGCTATATTATGACTCAACATAAAAAATAAGAAAAGAAACTATATAAATATATATATATATAAATAAAATCTT
The DNA here is from genome assembly GCA_900480035.1 of Eupelmus urozonus. NCBI lineage: Eukaryota > Metazoa > Arthropoda > Insecta > Hymenoptera > Eupelmidae > Eupelmus > Eupelmus urozonus. Next base: position 17,582 of record UELX01003301.1, on the reverse strand, counting down.
GTATATTTTACAAGTTGATATTTTACAAAATGATAATTATGTATACTTGTTACTGAACAATCTCAAGTATCGCTTGTTTTATATTTGTAATAAACAGTAAAAAATAAATATTTCAGAGAAAAACTATGAGTTCTCAATCGTCTCGTTCCACGCTCGTCATCAATTACAGCACCACCTTGCAAATCCCCAGGTTATTCCTGCGACTACCCTTGGGACAGGACCGCTGGGGCGCATCTATAATGACCCAGGGCGCAGTGTCAGAATCAAAGCATTCCAGCTGGTAGGTGATTTCGTTGACGCTGAGCGTGCCGTTCTCGCCGCAAGGACCGCCCTTCGACCTCAAAGTATGACACACGCCTTTGTAATAGACGAGGCCCTCGAATCCACAGATGTTTTTCACGCACTTTGGTATAGTCTCGTTGGGAGCGAGGTAGACGTAGTGCTGTTCGGGGCAGGGTCCGCGGAAGAAGGCTTCGTGGCAGGAGTCGTCCTTGGGAAAATAGATGTAGCGCGGCTTGCAGTCGCAGACCCAGGCGCTCTTAGGTCCGTCGTCCGGGTAGTAAAGCATGTTGTCAGGGCAGCGGTCTGGGACTTTGAGGGGCTTGCGCTCCGTCACCTGCGGGGTTAGTACCAAAAGATTAGAGAATTTTTTAAAAATTTTAGTTTTGGTGTTAATAAAGGCGTAATATTTTAAGTATTTCAGATAGAAAAATCCGTAGAATATTCCTTTTGTATGGTTTGCATTTATTTTAAATTCATTATATATTTGTCAAAATTTTCCATTATTATGGGTTGTTTCTTCTCAACTTAATGAAACGTCTTTTTTCTTTTTTTAAGAATAATTAATTCTCACGACTGCGTAAAATTTGCACTTAATTCGCTTTACCGTGATTTACAATTATAGTCTGATTAATTATGCATAATTAGGTCATGTCAATCTTAAATTATCTCATCCTCGTATAATTTCGTCGCTCGATATTGTGATGTGGTTTACGTTATAATTTTGATTGAAGAGTAATGCAAATTACTACTATATATTCCTCATATTTTTACTTCCGTTAGTCTCATATGAATTATAGTGAAGAAATTCGAAAAGTATCTTGAGCAAAATCCTGCTAAGCTGTATATTAGCTCTAAATTTCAAGTTAATTTAAAATCAAGTTTAAACTAATTTAAAAACACTGTTTCATTTTTCATTTTTCGGCTCCGTAAGTTCACTGACTTGTCAAATAATTATAATAAGAATTATTCGAAAATAAACGACTACATCATACTAAAATTCCAGTTAATATTTTTAAAAAATAATGAAGCCGTAATTGCATCCACGTAATAATTTAAATCTGCTTCTTAATAAAACAGTACATGCATTATGCATTATTATAATCTTATCTAAGATGAAGTAAGGATGAGCAAATTTCCATGCGCCAGTGATTCGGTAGAGAATGTAATCCAAAGTACGGGAAATCCCATGTGAATATCGGAAGCAATTCTAAATCTAATTATCCAATTGCCATTATTTCTCCAAAAAAATTAACAAATAACAATCTCAATAACAGTTATGAAAAAAAAAATCTGCAAATTAACTTTCTCCCTCGAACGATAGCGTCCAAGGATCCGTTGATATACCGGCATCTCGATGTTTCGTATCATTGCAATTAAACATTTTCATGGTCGCTTAATAACGATTACACGCATACGAGGAAAACTTTGATAAGCGTGAACATCATAGTTACTATATGATTAGTCCGTGATGTGAGAGTTCCTAGAACAACTACAGCAACGCAAATGTTTCAATTGATTCAAATAGACGCATTTATACGGTCTATGACGCGCGCGGCGCTAAATTCTTAAAACTTCAAATTTACACCTAATTTACGTGTTCGAAAGCGGAAACCACGTGATTAATAGTTATTAAACGAAATCCTATTGTTTTCCTGCTTCATGAGCTTCTCACATCATTCGATAGCGAGGACACAGAAACGTTTTATCGCGATGCGTTCTATGCGGGCGATAAATCATTATTTGCGCGATTCAAATGAGTTTTATTCTAAATATAAAAGTAAATTAAGCGCTCGTTGACGACGAGAACGTGACGGCTCGGAGGATCAATTTTCATGGATATAAGAAAGACTGTTTGATGGAAAACTGTTCAATGACAGATTTAAATAGCGGCGAAATTATCATTCTTTTGTTACATCTTGTTTTTTCTGATATCGATGCTTTCGCTTGCTGTCGTGAAATTAAGGTCAATCGGAATTAATTAACGAAAGAACGAGGTCGTTAAACTGAGCGTGATCTTTCGTTTTGGAAATCGCGCTGCTGCGATTTTGCGAAATTATAGTTTCCATTTATATTTATTGGAAATAGTTTATGAAGAATTTTCCTTATTACTTTAGTACCGAAGTAATAAAATATTTTTAAACGAGTTTACAGAGGTGCTCTTCCAGCTGTAAAATAATAATACAAAATTGTAACTGGTTTAACAATTTATGTATCCTTAGATTTTTTTACAAAAGAACCTATCCTCTGGTAGGAATTTCTCCGACCGAATTCGCAGTCTTTAAAAATAGACTAACGGATGGCTAACTCTTTAAGGTTGGCCAACCGTTGGTCAAAACATGGGAAAAGTTTCTACCATGTGTAGAAAATACGATGAAATTGTACTTATTCAATAATATTACAAAATTAAATTTTTTTTCAGAATAGTTCAATAAAATTCAAAATCGTCACTTTTAATTTTAACAAAAAATCGTTAATCTTTATTATGCAATTTATTAAATTTTATTTCGAATACGTATAAATTGCGTCTAAACACATTAATTCACGCAATTTGACATCTTCATTTCCAACCCTCGCACACCAAAGAGCCGAAATCCGCGTTCTATTTCTCATAATTACCGATTTAGCCGCGCGCCCGAATAAATTATCCACTACTTAGCATAATCCCAAAATCACAAACACAAAAGTTTCGCTACCGGCACCATTGAAAAAAAAACCACGCGCGCTCATCCGACCGAAACGCGGAAAGTACCTCACCGTGTCAAACAAAAAAAAGCCTAAAAACAAAAAAAATGCTACTTGCCGGTCGACTGCCGCTGACGTGCGTGTAGGACTCGTCATCCACGGGAAAGTGTATGTCCTGGCAGATGAGGTACTGCGCCATCATCAGCACGCAGAGCCCGATAATTGCCGATCGGATCATCTTCTTTCCAAGCTTTCTCTACCCTGTCTGGGACAAAAGCGCAACTAGCTCGGCCGAGCGGCGTCGAGCGACTATATACGCGCGAGATCGGCAGAGTATATAGCGCGTCGTATACACATATACAAGAGTATATACCCAGAAGAGCGCGTGGCCGATCGCCGACTGCGCGAAAATCACAACTGGCGAATTAACGGTCCCGCGGAGACGCGCGAACGCTGACGACACATAAGTAGATGTATATAATGGATAAATGTGCGCGCGGCGCGCTGATGAGGCTTGGATGTGCTTTCTTACGGATGATGCACTTGTTGAGTGCGCGCGCGTCGGTCAACGCGAAAGCGTACACTGGACGGTTCTCTCTTTCTCTCTCTCTTTTCCTCGCTCGGTTTTTCAGAGCTCGCTGCGTCTGTTGATGCGGCTCGCTGACACTGACCTTCGGACGGCTCCAAGGCGAGCGACTGCTGGAGAGGATACATGTACGAAAATATCGGTGTATGTATATATGTATACACGCATGGGCGAGTGGGTGAACCTGTGAATTATTCATGGGAGGGCTCGGATGGATAGTAGAGCGGGAAGGGGGATTCGAAGACTTTTTTTTTACTTTGATCGAGATGGTTCGAGAGTGTATATGTGGGTGCGTGTTTGCTTGACTCGAGTGGAAAAGATTTTTAAGAAAAACAGAGTTACATCATGCGTGTTTGGAGAGAAGACTGCTCAGATGGGTCTCCGTCGTGCGAATATACGTATATTTAAGAGTCAACTACTTTGATGAAGAAGATCGCATTTTAAATGATGGTTTAATTTAAATGTGCGTTTCAAAGGGTTTTGGAAATCAAATTTAGCGTACTTCATGGTTTTTAACAGATTGCACGAGTTTGCCCTGCAAAAAGTAACAGGTTCGAATTAATTAAAATAATTGCTTTGAGATGATTGATTGAGACTTTAAATTTGACAGTTTAGATAAAGTTGTTCAGTGAAGATGCCGAACATCCAGATCATGGATTTACCCCGAACATTAACATTTGTTTTAAACACCAAAATACGAAAAAAATATACCATTTAGCTCCGAAATACCCATACTTTATGAACTTTTTTATGTTATTCTATAAAAAGAAAAAAAATAACTTTTACATCTCTAAATAGTATAGCGAGTAAGTCAAAATTACTCGTTCTATGGTACATACATAAATACATCATACTTAATAATTAATTTAATTTTACAACAAAAATTGTTTTTCAGAGCGACTTTTTTTTTTAAATTTTTAGCGTGGTATATAATAACCGCAAAAACAGTAACATTTTTGCAAACTCAAATACGAACGCGATATTTTTTCTTCCTTTAGATTTTAAAAATCATAGTGACGGCTTTGTTCACTTTTGTTTTTTACTTATTACATATAAAAGTTTTAAATACTTTTACATTTTATACGACAAGTTAGTTTATTTAATTCATCTCTTTTTTCTCAGAAATTCATTTTTCCTCATACTTACCGTATATGGAAAAGCAGCTATTAAAAATTGGCTAGAAAGATTTTTAAACAACATTTATAAAAAAATGATAGAGTCACACTTCGTTAAAAATATTAAAAATTTGTTCTACTCCAGAGTCTTATAGTTAAAGTTTTTCTTATTCTTATATTTTTAAATTAAAAAATAATCAGCTCGATATTATATTATACATATTTTAAAAATCTTTAATAATATTCATGAAACGACACATAAATAAAGAAGTAAATTCTTATTATTTTTTTCAGTCGTTTATTATAGTCTCAAAAATTACAAAGGCTAATTAGCACCGTGATCACAATCTTTGATCACAAATCCATATTTTATTTGTTTGAAAGTGATTTTCGATCTTCGACTACTTCGATCTAGCTAATACTACTCGGTGAGTTCTTTCTACAATACATCAGGTCAATATTGCAAGTGTATTTAAATAAGTATTGGTAACTACGATCGGTAAGGTTAACAACCTCGGCGCTCACGACACTTTTGCACGTATACGCATAAATGTAGAGCAATAAATCTTCGGTTTCTTTTGTGAATGCGAATCTGTTGATTAAGGCAATCAAGAGGTAGGTATCGTGACTATTTTGAGTAACGGGGAAATTATTTTTGATTTTCCAAGTTAGTATTTTGAATTTGGTATGCATGTACTCTTGCGGAAATATAATTCAGTAACTGTTGCATTTGATTTAGGACACTTATAATTTTTTATGAAAAATTAAGAAAATTTACAATTTTTTATAAGATCTAAATCTCTGATTATGATTCTAAAATTTATTCAATAGCAAAGAATCCTAAATATAAGAAATTTTAAGCTTTTGTAACAATTTGTAAATTATTCCTGTGTGTTTTTGTAAATTATTATAAAATGTAGAAAAAATACTAAATAATATTTGGATACAAAATTGTAATTGTTAAAAAATTAAAAATTGTACACAAAAAGCTTTTTGAGTTTGCTTTTTATTTTAACTAAACCATTCCGGGTATTTTCAAAAATTAACCAGAATTGCATAATCGCAAATACGTCACGTCACCGTAGTAATCTAAATTCGGCAATCCTCAAAGTTTGAAACAAGAGCTTCCCTGATGGAGTTTTAATAATTGATACTTGATTTAACGTATTAAGAATTTATTTTTATTAAATCTTTAAAAATAAGCGCTTTAACTGCATACGAAAAAGTCAACACTCTTATCAAGTCTGGCGCGATTTCTATTCAATGTTCCATAAATGTAACATAAAAATACGAATTATTACTTTATTAAATATCGTTAACTATCTACGGGAGAAAATATGTAGAAAATATGATTAAACAATAAAATATCGAAAGAAGCAGGAATATTATAGACTCTATTGCTTCAAAAAACTTGAGTTATAATATATTTAGAAAATTTTGAAAGAAGATTCTGTTCCTTAAAAATAAATAAAGATTTAAAAAAATAACTAGAGAATAAACGGGCGGAGTTCATTTGATAGATCGGACAACACAATTCCTCAGAGCATTTGATTTTTAAATATGCGAATTTAAAGTTTATTAAAATAAAAAATTTAGTAAATGATAATTCTATTAAATTTATAAAATTAAACTTTGTTTTTTCCTTATGAGTCAACGCAGATGACATCTCATTTGTCGATTCACAAGAAAAAACTAATTTCAATTTTATAAATATATATATATATATTTTTTATGAATTAACAGATAAGAAATTAGATGAGATCTCATCTGCGATTTTGGCACGAGAACTCGGATAAAAAATCGAATATCATCTGAGATTTTGCAGTAGGAAATGTTAAGTAATAACATTTTCTTAATTGCCTAAAATGCTACTACGTTCCGGAATTTGGTATGCAAATTATTAATTTAGAAAAATTTTAGCACTGTAATAAGCTCTTTTTATGTAGTTTGTAATTTTTCGCGGAATATGTCGCGTTTGATGTTATTTGTTCGTAATCTACCTGTCTTCACCTCGAACACCCCAAGAGTTTTCTACAGAACTCATGGGCGAAGATTTTTCATGCCTTCCCCTAAAGCGGATTGCTTCCGTAGATATCACCTTGACCCTGCTACGTGAGCGGGCAATACTTCACTGCGCGTTGGACTAGAAAATTTCAAAAAGGAAGGAAACGGATGAATTACTACAAGAGACATCTCTTAATCTATTTTTAATCAGTGATTTTTTTTTTCTCCTTTGGCTCACACGCGTTTTCTTGCCCTCTTCCTCTCTGCACATCTCAAGTTTTAGTTATTTAATAAGCTCTTTCTTTTTAGGGGAGGGGCGACACTATTTATCACTATTTTTTAAAAATCACTATAAGATAAAATTAGAATAAATTGAAAAAGTGTAAGTCTATACAATTTCAATTATTCAAATTTCAAATCTACTCTGATTTTTTCGTTTCGATTAATTTTTCGAAATAAATAAGATGGCACTCTTACTTTTTCTTACAGCGAGAAACCTAATCAAATAAATAAATAAAAAAAAAGCTTAAAAACTAAAAATTATATCTCAGTATTATAATTATACATCAGTATTATTTCACATTTTAGGTGATTGATCTCAAAATTAATTATTTAAAGTAGTAAAAATTTGTATTTATAATAATCTGTACAAGAAGGCACTTCCACTTATTTTACAATATTTACAAAGTTCATATTTTATATTAGCACATGTTTTCATTTTTCACTAAATCTGGATATTCAGAGTTAGAAATAGTCGATGTAATTTCATGATTCTGTTCTTCATCTACTTCAATCTTTTCTTCTTCTTCTTCTTTCTGAAAGAAAAGTCAAGCATTTTCTTTGGAATAAAATTATTTATAAAAAAATAATACCTATTATCTATTAATATACAATAAAATATTACTAAGTACTGTATTTAAATTAACATGGTAAAAGTGTAATACCTTGGGTTCATCAACAGATGGATTAGGAATAAATAAATTTTTATCATATTCTGGCCATGATCTATATAATTTAAATATCACTAAAAGTTTTTCAGGCGATAAGTCCTTAAATGTTGTACAAATGTCTATATTATAATCAATTAGTTTTTCACCAGAACCAGGGACTAATCTCCTGATAAGAAAATGTAAATGAATAAACAAATACATATACCTATAGTTTGTATGTATGTACATAAAATTTATGAATTAAATAAACTTACTCAAACTCATATATGACTTTTAATTTTTGTTTTCTCATAAACGTTTTTAGAAAAAACCAAAATTCCTTTAATTCTTCTTTTTCAATGATTGAAAATAAGTTTGTTTTTGGTTCTACTTTAATAACTGACATAAAAGGATCTGTTTCTGATTTTTTCTTTATGCTAGGCCAAGGCAAAAAGGCTTTTTTAGGTATTTCACCATAGATTTTATATTCAAAAAATAGTTTAAATATCACACTGTAATGATTGTAATAACGAATTAATTTCAAATTTTTTTCATCCGCATTAATCCTCTGAAAAAATATAACGATGTTGGTAATTTATTAATTAACGTAAATAAAATTAGTTCATAATTGAAAAGAATTTAAAATTAAAATTTTACTTTTAATAATTTATCAACCAAAAGTTAAATAATTAATAAAAAATAAAAAATTTTGTAATTTATATGAAATAACAAGATATCTATACTTTTTATAAAATTCTTATATATTAATTAGATAAAGTTTTAAAGAAGATAATGTAAGTTTTAAGTAAACAATAAGTCCTGTCAAAATGTATTTGCAATAAAAAAATTATAAGGGTTTTTAATTTTATACTCTAAAAACATATTTTAAATTTTTAGTAAATATATTCTTATTATATTATATAAACCAAAGATACAATTTTGATATTTGTTATTTATAACTTTTTGTCAATAAACTAATGTAAGAACAGGAAATACAAATTGCGTTTCATACTTATTAATTAGTTATAAAAAATATAAATTAAATTTTATTACTTGTGAAGTTAATTAATTTTTTTTTTAAATAGTTTTACTATACACTTAAAATACATAGAAATTTTTGAAATACTAAATATTGGAAACAACATTGATTTTTTAATAAAATGATATAAATATTTAAATAATGCATTATAAATGCTGAAATTGATTCAACAGATTGTTTTAAAAAAATATTTTAATACATACCTTTAATAATGCAGAAGATAAAACTAAGAAAAAGGTTGGTCGCCCATGGTCAAAAATACTTGTTTGTTGAAAAAAATTATGCAGCAGCAATGAGAAAAAAGTCCTATTAGGAAGTACGGCTATTATTTGTGCAAAAGTTTTTTTTTTCCAAGAATAATATGGAGTATCCATCAAAAACATTTCTGAAATTTGTTCATCTGTGTGTTCTTCTCGAAGTAAAATCAACCACAAATCAAAAAAATTTATTTCTCTCAAATGTAAACAAGATTTATATTCATGTATCAATGATATTAATGGACTTTTTGATGAAATAAAATTTTTACACTTTTCGTATAGATATATAGAAGGTACTCCTATTTTTAGCAACTCCTTGGTTAATATTCCTAAGCCTGGATTACATTCTATTACAAAAGATGTATTCTTAAGTAGATCTTCAGATATCATAGATGTAAGTGATTTAGCAACATTCTTATCTATTAAATATAAATTCTTTGGAGAAACATGTCTTCGAAGAACCGTCTTTGGTATAATATCTTCAAAATATTCTGTATTATTGTTCTTCAAATATTGACGTATTTCTGCAGATCCCGAAAAGTTGTTAGATTTTCGTACATTGTTTTTTTTAAATTGCTGATTAACAAGCGGCACATTTTCTGCCGTTGAAAACGATTTACAAACAGAAGTGATTTGGCAAGAATAATACTGTAGAAGTTTTCGATTCAACATATTGTAAAACTCTATTGTTGTTCATAACTTAAGTATATATATATATATATACATAAATTCTAAAATGTAATTATTAAAATTTAATGTAAAAAGTTACTAAATAATATAAATATATTACACAAAGACTGTTGATAAGTAGATTGTATGTACCTATTGCTATAATTTATATAACTACCTTATTTCATATTTAATTACAAACTTTCTATGACTCAATAATGCTGTCATTGTTGATAAAGTTTATTCATCTTAATTTTTTTATTTAATACAATTATTATTGCTATGTACAACGTTCCACGTGCGTTTCAGAAAAAGAACTATTTTCAAGCTACTTTACGCTACCGGTGTATACACATAGATAATGATACCTAACCTTCACATACGCATGCATAATTATGATCACAAAGATTCCTACATTACCGATATTCTTAATCATACACTATATATGTATATGTATATGCCATCGAAGTTTAATTTAAAGTATAAATTAGCTTTATTTACTTTTTCTTCATACTATTAATACTTTTATTTAATTCTACACTTTTTCTACATACTTTTTTCAGAAAATCAATATTCTTATTGAATTCTAAACGCAGAAAATATGTAAAACCACATGTTTGTACAATTTATTATATTATTAAGATAAGTTAAGCAGTTACAAAAACCTTCTGAACTATGTTATAACAAAAACTTGTTTCATTTTCCTTAAGTATAATCCACTTCTTGCATTAAATTTTATAGCATAAAAATATATTTTTAAAAACTCCCGCTTATAAGTACAGTTTTATTCGTGTGAGTGCTACTATACATCAGCTGACTCAAAAATTGATTTCAGTCAAATTATGTGTACACCTCAATTGTTGCATTTATCAAGCATTTATCATAGAACATTTAATATATTTTCTTTTATTGTTGAAAATCTTTTAGTTAAACGTAATTTACAATATAGTGTAGTATTTAAATAAAACTAGGAAAAGGTACATACATCTTAAGTTTTTATAATTATATATTATAAAGTAATTTAATTTACATTATTACCTTTTATCAAGTGTGCTAGGTAAACTGATAAAATTATTCCGTTTTATGTTACGTAAATTATTTTCAAAAGTTCATGGTAGGTTCAAAATTTAAAAAAAATTGAAGCAGTAAGCTTAAATAGAAAATTAGCATTTGAATATAAGTTAGTTAAACCTTGTCATTTAATTGCTAATTACATGTGACCTCCTGACTCAAAAATGTACTCCATAAGCTATTTTTGATCACTGATATAAATTAGTTATATAAATTGATTTTTGATTATTAACTTATGTTATTCATATTCATATTTTTATTGCAATAAATTAGTGAAAAGATGCTTTAATTGCTATTTTTAAGCACATTGTAATTGTAGTAAACTATGTAATAAAAACTGACTTTCTTAAGAGTTACTCAATATATCACCTTGAGCCTTTACGTATCCCATATTTACAGGGTCTCCTACTCTTGTGAAATGGTTGATTTTTTACAGCTATATTGTGTAGAACAATGCTGTTTAAGTAAGCATAGTTTCTTTAGCTGTCGAATACTTCATTTCATCTTAGAGAAACAAAGTTTTCTTTGGTTGAATAAATAAGCATACTATTTTGTAAGTTAATTTAATAAATATAGATTAAGTGTTGTGATTTTTTTACTTTAATATATTTTTTTCAATCTTATAATAAATTTTCTAAGTCTGCTTCAATTTACTTATTATTATTATTATTTAAGTTTTTTATTTTTTGTTTGCAGCTTATCTGTGTACATTTAAAGATCAATTGAATTGTAAAAGATGGCCCAAAGTGCTGCTCTAATAACGCGCCTTGTAGCTTCTTCTGTGACAGCAGCTACAAGAGCTGGTAAAATTATAAGAGATATTATGAGCGAAGGAGAACTAAATATTGTTGATAAAGGAAAAAATGATCTTCAAACTGAAGCTGATAGATCGGCACAAAGATGCATTGTCACTTCTTTAAGTCGTCAGTTTCCAGGTGTTACAATTATTGGTGAAGAGGAACCTTCAAATTGTGAAGTACCTTCTGACTGGGTTGTCACTGATATGGATCAAGAAGTTTTAAAAGTTAATTTACCATCCCATTTAGAAAATGTTAATGCTGAGGATCTTTGTGTTTGGGTAGATCCATTAGATGGTATGAACTATATATATTTATACATGTTTACGTTTCAAATATTTTAAAAAGTGTAAAAAAAACTAACTTTTTTAAAATTAATGAAATATTATAAATTTACAATAATAATAATTATAGGAACTTCTGAATACACTCAGGGTCTTGTTGAGCATGTAACAGTATTAGTTGGTGTAGCTCTTGGAGACAAAGCAATTGGTGGAGTTATACATCAACCATATTTCAAAAATACTGAGACTGATACTTGGGGAAGAACTATATGGGGAATCGATGGAGTTGGAATTGGAGGATTCAAGCCTACTCCACCTCCTGGTGGAAAAAGAATCATTACTACAACACGGTAAAAATTATATTATTAAATAATTAAAAAATCATTATTAAAAGTCATCTGTCAATAATATATTCTTTACTTTAGGTTTAACAAACTAACTTTTTTAATGTAATTATTAAAAATAAGTGTATTAAAAATAATTTTTCTTTTTAGTTCTCACTGTGATAATACTGTACAAGCTGCCTTAGATGCATTAGAGCCCGATGAAATTTTACGAGTTGGTGGTGCAGGTCATAAGGTAATATTATTAAAAAAAAAGTAAATAAATAGTAAATGTTCATTTAATAATTAAAGTTATTTATATTTTTTAAATTGCTTTAGGTCATGCTCCTGTTAGAAGGTAAAGCTCATGCATATGTTTTTGCAAGTAAAGGATGCAAGAGATGGGATACTTGTGCTCCAGAAGCTGTTTTGCATGCTGCTGGGGGTACTTTGACAGATCTTCATGGCGATAGATACTCATACAATTCAAAAACAACTTATCCTAATGTAGGAGGTGTCTTAGCTACAGCTCCTGGTCAACAGCATCAGTGGTATCTTACACGCATTCCCAGTGACATAAAGCAAAGACTAGTGTAAATTCAATTTTCCACAACCAACTTTATTGTTTCAGTAAAAATGGATGTATATATTATTATATGTATATATAAAGAACACAACGTTTCACCTTGGAACAATCATAAAAGCCTTTTCCAATATTACTGCACTGCCTAGAACAGCAGCTATACACCGTCCAACTAATAAAAATTTGTTCCTTACTTGGTGTGACTAATTTAAAAATTTCTTTTAAAAGAAATTACTTATAATTTTGATTTTAACAAATTCCTTAATTCCCTACGAAGTATTTTACCACTTGGATTTTTCGGAATGTCTTCTAAAAATCTAACTCCACCTCGAAGCCTCTTTTGATTCGATACTCGTTCTATAATATAAAAAGAAAGTTATATAAGATTTTACTTAATACAAAAAATATAAAAATATAAAAATATTTATTAAAATTAAATTTACAACTTTCAAACTTATTTTAATAAGTTAAAAAAAATTAAAACAAAATAAAATCTATCAATTTTAAATTTGTAAAAACTGCTTTAAATTTGCGATTTCATTTGTATTTTTTTTTATTGTAAAAAATTACAAAATAACTTTAAATTCTTTAATTGTATGAAATTTAAAAGCATCTAGAATCGTACCATTAACATATTTTAGAACATCATTGGCAGTAATTTTTGCACCAGGTTGTTTTACAACAAATGCAAATGGTAATTCACCAGCTTTTTCATCTGGTAATCCTACAACTGCAGCATCTTTGATTTCTGGATGTGTTAATAAAATAGCTTCTAGTTCTGCTGGTGGAACTTGAAAAGCCTTATATTTAATGAGTTCTTTTAATCTATCAACAATGTAAAAAAAGCCTTCTTCATCATAATATGCAATATCACCACTGTGCAACCAACCATCTTCATCTATTGTTGCAGATGTTGAAGTTTTATCACCACAATATCCTTTCATTACTAAATCACCTTTGAAACATAATTCTCCTTCTTGATTAGGTCCTAAAGTTTTATTAGACCATTGTCCACTCTCATCAATTGGAATTATTTTAGCTAAAATATTTCAATTCAATTTATCAGTAAACTGTATATGAAAAGAAAGTTGCTGATCAAAGTTTAAGAAAAATTAATAAACAAATTGTTTATTTGCTTTTGAATGTCTACTTGTAAATTTATTACACTTACCAGAAACTCCAGGTAATAACTTTCCAACACTACCTGGCTTATCACAATTTTCTGGAATTTTGATTACTGATAAAGTCGATTCAGTCATACCATAAGCTTGTCTGATTTCTGGATTATTCAATCTTTTTTTAACTGCAATCTCAATTTCACTAGAAAGAGGAGCAGCTCCACACCAAATAATCTTTACAGATGATAAATCATACTTATCTACTATTGGATGTTTTGCTAAAAATACCATAAGTGGAGGGACCATAGTTAAAACTTCAACTTTGTACTTTTCTATTGTTTCCAAGAATGCTTCTTCTTTGAATTGATCAAAAACAATGAGTGTATTACCAGCAATAAGCCCAAACAATAAAACTGAAAAACAGTAGGAATGGAAAAATGGCAATAGGGATACAAAGTATTGTCCTTGTTTTACTATGCCTACAGATTCATGTAGCATTGTTTGCATTATAGTTAAATAATTTTTATCAGTTAGCATAACTCCCTTAGGGAGTCCAGTTGTACCGCTTGAACATAATATACTCAATATATGTTCATAAATATTAACTTTGGTAACAGTAAAATTATCTAATCTCCTATCCGAAATATTTACAATTAAGTCATTAACACTAGGTACGTCTCTATTTGGCTTATCGAGCATCAATATTAAAGTGGGTGTCCAAGGAAGTTCTTTGATATAACTTTTTACAGCTTCCAATACTTTAGGCGAGACAAAAATGAACTTTGGTTTTGAAATGTTAAAAGTGTGATAAAATTCTCTCTTTGAATACTGAGGATTAATAGGACATATAGTAGCACCCACAAAAAGACATGAACACAGAGGAATGGACCAGCCAAGATTATTCTCACTGCATATACCTATTGGGTCTTGAACTTTGATTCCCTTATCTTTCAAATATATAGCCAGCTTACAACTGTTATCTAAAATTTGCTTATAAGTCAATTTCTCTTCCGTTCCTCCTTGAATCTAAAAAGTGCAACATGTAAATAAAGATAATGAAATTTTAATGCTCAACTGTCAATTTAGAAAACAATAGTTCAATATCATATATCTTACTTGAGCGACTTGATTACCGTGAGTTGTTAGTTGATCATACATCAACTGTCCCACGGTCATTTCCTGCGGGAACTCAAAAAGAAACTCCGGTCCCTGCAGAATATGTGCTTGATCCTTCATTTTTGCTCCGCCCAGTTCTATCCGTGTTTACACAGTGTCAAGCAGAATGCAGACTACACCTAGACGCTTAAAAATTAAATTTCCAACTAGGCTAAGCAAATAATTGAATTTCCCGATCGGTCAAATCGAAGCTTTAACCAACAATGCGTGAGTGCAAAACATCAACGTCGCATGACGCTGTAAGAACCTTATCGAGTTCGAGTCTAAAAATTTCCGATTAATCTGGGGGGTGCAGCTCGCCGTACCGTCCCGCCGTGATAAAAGAGATATAAACAGCTTCTTATGTCTCTACACATATATACGAGTGCAGCTAGCAGACGACCAATTGTTCACGCTCAGCGCAGCAGAACAGCCGCTATATATATATACAGAAAAAAATGCGTCTGTGTATCAAACAGCCCGGCGGCGACGACACTATTCTCAAGCCGAGAAACACTCCTCGACTACTAACGCACTGCCAGTGAAGATACTGCCTAGAAAAGCAGAAAATACCGCTCGCTCCGCGATGGGAAAAAAGCGGCGCCGTGACTTAATATTTACTTTTTGCAAAAAGAACCGGTTTTCCGTGTTTACACGCGCGCGCGTCCGCTCATTCAGCGATGGCACTTTCGATTTCACGCGCTGTGTTCTCTTGCGTTGAAGGCGTGTCGTACGCTTTTGTAATGGAAATGCTTTCTGGATATAAGCTGACTGCGCGCGTACTGAAGTGCTTTCGTACACGTATATACTGTATTGAGTATTCGGATGCATCAATTTGACCGATACGCGCACGCGGCGACGTGTATTTCTGTATTATTATGCGCATGTGTGAGGGTAAGTTAGCGTGAACGTATATAGGTCTGCGACGGTAATCGATGTTTTCTATATGCACGGAATTTATGTTTATTCAACGCAGCGGCGACGAATTATAATAACCTTCGCTTCGGCACTTTTTAACTTTTTTTTTTATTTTATTTTTTTTATTTTTCATATTGCTGGGTGTAACGTTCCGAGGCGTTTATGTAAGACAGAAAGAGCTATAAGAAAGAGTAAAATTATCAAGTCAGAAATTAGTTTGCACATTTTCGTTGGAAATAAATTGATATTTATGGATGTAAAATTAGTAAATTCTATTTTCTTCTCAGGACTTGAAATAATAAACTTTAATTTTAACTGTTTTTATAGTAATTAAATATGAAGTATTTATTAAGTGTATTTATAAATAGCCTGTCATCATTATTTATGCCATATTATTTTTTGTTAAATACTGCTACAAATTAACGATAAGATAATTAATCGGATTATTTATTTCACTGTGCGTATTTAAAAACAACAGAAATAAAAAACAAAAAATTGAAATTAAATATTCTGCTATTATCATTTAAAATAATCTAAAATTAATATTTCGCTTGTATTAAACATTTAAAAAGATAATTGAAATATTTATATGAAATTAATAAATAACAGAAATTGATGAAATAAAATTTATATAATATTTTACTACTTGTAGTAAAATATTTTCTTAATTTATGTAAATTTTAATACAACTTATTAACTTTAAGTATAATATAAACAAAAAAGAATTCAACACAAAATAAGTATGAAATTTTTTCATATTCATTCATATAACATAAGTACTTTAGTTTTCTTATCTTTTTTAAATTTACAATTAGCACATGTTACATATTACTCGCGTATATATTTGTATTTACTATAGGTCGTGCCTAGAATGCAAAAACGTAGTTTTTTGCATAAGCTAAATCGATAGTCGTAATATACAATTAGATTTTAATAAAGATGAAAATATGGTTTTTTATTTATTTATGCGCTTAGCTATAAAAATTAGACGATATAGTATATCAGGTGATAAAAATTGAGTAACTTTGATCTATGTGACTATATTTTATGATTAAATGATTCTTCTTCGTATATCGCTTCGTTTATATATATCGCTCTTTTCTCTTTTATCACATTATTATTTATTCTTATTTGCATACATCTTATTGTGCAGCGGACGATTATCTCCCTAGGCTTAAGTTCATGTATAATATCGCATTACTCGCATCTGTACATATAGTTGGACAAAGACCGCTCGCGTAGCGAGTATCATTATCGCTCCGAGGTTTTGCTAAATCTAGTTAATATTGAAACTATAATCCTGATATTGTTAAGTCGTAGTTTATTGGAAAAAGTGTAAAATCAGTGCTGTGGATGATACCTTAGTGTCGCATTGGATAAATGGTGTTAGTATGTGTTTCGGACGATAATAGAGTTCGCGGGGCACGCACCCTGCTATGCCGGCAGCAGGTCATTGTATGAGAACACCTCCGCGCAGTATATTTAGAGTCTTTAATATTTCTATTTTAAGGATCGATCAATTAATAATTATCAAGAAGCCTAGTTATTATTGCAACGCAGTGAAGAATCACGAAGCTCCGAAATAGGTTGTTGGTACATACCCGTAAGGGTGTAACCAGAAAGGACCCTAATGGAAATATAATTGTAAGAAATTGTAAGAAATTGTAAGGTTTTGTAAGTTTCTGTAAGTTTTTGTAACTTTCTGTAAGTTTCTGTAACTTTTGCATCGATTTCGGACACTTTTACAAAAACTTACAAAAACTTACAGAA
>UELX01003300.1:0-24360 GCA_900480035.1 Eupelmus urozonus | reverse complement strand
TTGACTCGTACTGCAAATTCCACACTCGGTCTAAAAAAGCTCACTTTTAGCCCTTGGTACATAATATACTATTTTTCATTTTGCAAAATACATTTTCTAACGGGTTTTATGCTCTCATTACAAATTTTCACTCACTGAACCTAATTCCGCCCACATTAACAATCAATAAATTACATGCTCATATATTAATAAATTTATTTGTGACTCGGTGTTTTATAATGAAATATTATACCATTTAGTAATATGAAAATAATAAAATTTTTTTGTAAAGAATTTAATTAAAAGTAATTTCATAAAATATCTAAAAAAATTAGATAAATTAAGGGTCTGGAAACTAAAAGAGCTCATAAACGAATTCGGGCGCATAAGTATTGTCCAACTCGATCAAATTTTAAAGTTGCTCATCCCTAGTAAAAATGATTCCATTTAATGGCTAGTTAATTGCTAGGAAAAATAGATTCAATGCTATTTCTTAACCTCTAACCATTTTAAATGGGCAAATTTCTACCCGGGTCAAATCTTAATTTTAAGTATTAAGCTTTAAAATGCTTTTTGGTGCGCCAAAAAATGTTAATTTGGAGAAAAAATACAGCGCTTTTTGCTTAGGCGCGCGGTATTAGGTCGGGGTACCTTACTAATAGTTTTACTAAAGTTGAATAAAAATTGATGTTTTTTTCACAATTTTTACTAAACTTACTAGAAAGGCGCATTTTTCTGTTATACTTTTAGACACAAATTAGGGTCATGTTGTGCTTAAGTTTGAGAAAAATAACTTGTTACTTCGTTTTAGTAATTAAAAGAAATATTAGAAATTGTATCTTTAAAATTGATTAATTTTTGACGCTAGCTAAAATAAATAGAGAAGTGATCGATATCGATCACAGAAAATTTTGAAAGTTCAATCATATATTTGCTGTCTATCAATGTTTCATTGGTTCAGTATGTTTGACCTGTTAGATTAAATTTATTTAAAAAATAATTTCTTTTTTAATAAATATCATGGACATTTTCGTAAAATACATAAATTATCTCATGAAACTCGATGGCGGTAGAAACGATTTTAAAATATTGGTTTTTGAAAACATTAAAGAGATTAAACAGATTAATAATACATTTAACATAGTAAAAAAAAATCCATAAAGGGATCACTTATTAATTACTCTATAAAACAAAAATGAATGAAACCAAAAAATTTACCCGAAAATCCCCTATCCCTCCAGAAATGAATAACAACCTAAATGCTAAATCGCCACGTCAGAACCCCTGTCCCGCTGTCAGCGAATTTAATCCCATCAATCGCGCGATCCAGCCCCGCGCGCAGCCGCTTACGCGTCGCCGACACTTGTTAATCTCGTCGCGACAAAGCGCGAAAATGCTCGCCCAGCATTTGGCAATGGCACCTTTAGAGTCGAGACGGACAGAGCCGAGCAGCTCGCGGAAAAGGGAGTAAGACGGAAAGCGACAGCCGACGCGCAAAAAGGAAAAGCGAGAAAGTCCGTCGGGGGTATATCGCGCGCAAAAGACGAAGGAGAGAGAGAAGGAGGCTAAAACAACGCCGGCTCTGTATTCCCCTTTGTTAAAAGCATCTCCCTCTCTCTCTCTCTCTCTTTCGCAGGCGGTCGTGCATATCGATGCTCCCGCGGGTCGTATTGTCGATCTTCGGCACGGCGCGGCGGGCCTAGCTCTGGCCACATGCCTGCCTTTATTTATAACTAATTAAAGACCGCGACTACTGACTCACGGGGGCCCCGCTCGGGCACGGGGTGTCTTATATACTCGCCTCCACGCGGCTATGTAATATAGCCTCTCGCGAGAGGAGGAGCAGATCAGAAAGGGTTGAGCCGTCAAATATCGCGCCGCGAGCGCTGCGGGCAATCGGTCAAAGAGCAGCGCGAACGCGCGCCTCTCGAGAGGTGGATGCAAGCCTTGCATTGTGTAACGCGTGTAGGCGTCGCGCGCGAGTGCGCAGACACACCCGCCGTTTGATTAATCGGTGGATTATATAGCTGTTCTTGGGCTGATCGGCCCGCCGAGGTAGAACAATGAGTGTGTGGAATCAATTGAACGTGATCGAGCACGCAACCACCGCGATCTCGCGGGACGATCTGCACGGAAGTATTAAGAGGCAGAAGACCACGGTAATGTGTGCTCTATTGTGCTGAGAGGTGTGAGGTGATTTTGCTGGACGGCGGGGAGGCTGGCTTATTTATTGTAGATTTTTATAGTTTGGGGTAATTTTGAAACTCGAGTGAGGATCGTTATTATTTTGAACAATTGATTTTTTCTATTTCATTTTTTTTTTTTGTGAGAATTTTACGTACCTATTTTTTAATACTTTTGGCTTATAATTATGTTAGATAATGTGTCATCATTTAATAATATATGAAGATGTATATAGAAGTATAAAATTAATTATTTCATTAAAATGTATTTTTGGGAGGTGTATTTTAAAAGCTTGATCGACTGAAATGTAATACTATTAAAATTACTTGATTTTACGCTCTACATCTTTGTACAAAATTAAATAGAGTTGAATGAAGTAAAAGGGTTAATGTCCGTCAAACTGATTAGTCGAAAACGAATTATTACATTTTTGTTAAATTATTATGAGTTTTCCAGAAAAAATTTTTTAATTTTATGGCTTAAACATGTAACAATTCTATTATTACAACTTTGAATACACTTTAATGTTCGCAATGCGTCTGATGCCATAAATTTTAGTATGCCTATTTTCGTTCGACATACGTAAATACTAAATTTAAGACTCCAGAAAAATAATTCTTTAATTATAGTTTTCATTAAAAAGATTTAATTATCACAATTACAATTTCTAAATTTTTAGGTGAATTTTTCAGTGTGATATACTTTAATAGATCAATCTTCGAAATTTATTCTATATATTCATTTGAAATTTTAAGCATTTCTAACTCGGTAGTGAAGTAAATTTACGAATCTTTAGGCTAGTAGAAATTCAAATATATTAATTAGCACAAAGTTTTCTGAAATAGCTGCCCGATTAAATAATTCAATCTACTTCTGATTGAGAATTGAAATATGAATAAATACTAATCACAAACTTATTATCTTCTTTATCTTGTTTTAATAAATAACAAAATAAAATATAAATGCGGTCGTATTATACAAAGTATTGATATAAAGAAAAAACTCATCAAAAATGACTTAATATTTTTAAAGTTCAGTAAAACTTTTACGGAGGTGGTAAATCAATTTATGTATCAATAAAATCTTACAAGGATAATTAATTTTTGCAGAGCTTTTGAGTAAATATTCATAAAAAAGTTAAAGCTTCAAACTGGCTTCGTTTAACGATAAAAGAAGGTCAAAAAAAAGTACTGCATCCAATAATTCTACGGAATTTTCAGTAAGTAATACAGAAATACTATAATATGTGTCGTTTAAACTAAATAACGTAAGTTGTCTTATTTCATTCTAAAATTACATTTAAACATTTCATTAAATATTATTAACAGTTAGTAAAGGAAAGTATACAATCATCAAATTTATTGTTAATGTGCCAAGTCTTTCGCAAAAGAAAATTGTTATGACGATGTCAATAAGGAAGTTCTATAAGACAATATGATTGATTTATTGAATTATTTATAAACATATGATATATCTTCAATCGACGGTTCGATCTGCGACCAAATAATAAAGCTGATTTTCACTACTAATAAAAATATTATAATTTCTTATCATATTATAGTTATTTAATTCATCCAAAAAGTCGAAAAAGAGTTTATGAAAACATAATTTTATCAAATAAGCAGATAATTTTTTCAAAATTGAGAATCAATAGTGTTTTGAAATAAAACGTTAGACGATATGCTTTCAGATTGAAATTGTTTAAAAATCAATAAACATATCTAACTAAAAGAACGACTATAATGTTAGTCATAATAGATTATTAAAAAATACTTATAAGAAACTAATAAATAAAGAATACAGGCAGTTATTTGATCTTTAAATTATATAAAAATATTTTTCTCATAATTGCTTAGTTGAATGTAGAACATACATAAATACCAATTTTTTTATTTCATATCTATAGATTTCGCAAAATTTTATTTTATTTTATAGTAATTAGTTCCTAGGAATATTATAAATTTGTAATTCTCAATACTATATTTGAAATATTAAGATGAAAATGCTAGATGATTTTATTAATTTGATACAGTTTTAATTAAACAAGATTTCGATTAATAATTAGTAAATTAAGTATTCTTAATATTTTGTTATCCGTACTAAGTCAGTTCATCAACAAAGAAGATTTCATAATCATAATATCATTAAATGAGGATAAAATTTATAAAAAATGTTTTTAATAGAAAAGTATTATCAGTAAGTAAGTTAAGAGTGCAATTTTTTCTTCATTATTTTAAGAAATTTAAAACTTTTAAATATGATAAATTTTGCAAATAATATACTGTAAATATTAAAAAAGCTATATTTTATCATTATTCGATATTAAATTAAAGATATCAAGATATATCACATATATAATAATTTAAATAAATATTATAATCAAAATGCTTAATATAGTCTCAACGATAGTCTTCTTTTTCATTTAATAAGTGAACGTACTTCTAAAAACTTATAATTTTAAATTCTCTTAACAAGCGTACTTTCTATTTTATTTATTTTTTTTTTTTAATTTCTAAATCTCCATTGAAAAACTGTATGCAGTGAAATATAATATTTTATCCCGCCCGCACAAGATAAAGTGGAGTTAATAAATTATATTCACAAAATGTGGCCAAAAATTTGTCTGGCATTCAATACTTTTTGGCAATGTCCAATAGAACTCACTGAATAATGCAGTTCTAATGTTCGAACGAAATACTAGAATCGCTTAATCGATATTTCTTCTATATGCGAAGGTCGGTTTTCAAAAGAAAACGAGAACAGCTACTAGAAACAATAGGAGCTTTTCTCGTTATTTAAACATTCTTCTAGCGAACAGAAGATTTAAAAATAAATTTTTATTTTTAAAGAAATATTTAGTAAGCCGAGAATGATAATAAAAAATTTTCCTGTCAATCACTGTCAGCTTTAAATTTATGCTGGATATGGAATTTCTTTAATTTATGGCTAGTCCGTCTGGATACGTTGCACCGGTGCATGTTTAAATTTAAGTCTGAACCAAGTCTCGCAGAGGTATATTTAGGCTAGCTGCGCATGCGCGATTAGATTAAACACCGATGAATATTGTGACTTCTCTTCGAAACTCGCGACAGCAATATACAACACTTCAGTGCATTTTTTCAGCATAAAATTCACTTTCGATTGCTAGTAAAAAAATCATTGTGCTCGGCTAAAAAAAATAAGCCATTACAGTAGGTTATCTGGTGCGCGATAATAGGCCGCGTGCGAGCGTTCTTTCTTTCAGCGAAAAAGCAAGTTTTGTGAAAATTGTGAAAAATGGAGGGTTTGGACGTTTGGGGTCAAATTGCGGTCGAGACTTCGCAGATGTACGTCAGCGAGGGCGGCGTGATAAAAAGTCGATTCGCTAGTACTGTAAGTTCATGATCATCTGATCGCCATCGATCAATCAAGCATGTAGATCGTGTCACGATGTTTGAGGCTATTATGCGCTGTAAATCATTCGTTAAATTTGCCACCTACCTACGCTGTAATAATCATACGCTGTTGTCTTTTTTTGCAGACGATAGAAAAGTTACCGGACAAAGTTATTCTCAATGCGTTCAGCTACCTCTCCCATCGAGAAATATGCCGAATGGCAAGGGTCTGCAAACGATGGCGTCAGATTGCGTATGACTCGAGGCTGTGGTCGCATGTTTCTCTCAGACCGGAGATCAGCGGCCTTCACGTTAGCTCTTTAGAGAACCTTCTTCAGTTAATTAGGTAAGTTTCACGTATAATTTACGTATATATTAGGCTTTTATGTGTCTTTCTCTTCTCTTTTTATCTGCATGTATGCAGTCTCTAAAAGTCAAGCAAATTTACTACAAATTTAAAAAATGACATTTTATGAGCAATAGTGGATTTTACAAATTAATAAAATTATTATTTATGCAGATAATTTTAAAGGTTTTTGATGAACGTTTAATAAGAAATTTAATATCTTATCAATATACAGTGATTAAACGAATGTTTGGTTAGCAATCGAAACTCAGAAAAAACAAAATTATTTATTTTAAAATTGCAATATAAGCATTTTCACTTAACGGGCTAATAAAATCTTCAAACAGAGTTATCAAATTAAACTAACAATAATTCTTAGTAAAAGATACTCTAATAATTGATTTTTATTAATAATGTGATAAGAATGATTCTGTTTATTTCAAAATTGATATCTTTACGGTTAAAAATTAGAGTAGAAACGTTTACGATTTTTTTAGGAGCAAAAAAGAATTAAATTTTATCATCTTTTAATTTTCAATTTTACGGAAAATTTCACGTAATTTATCTGACATGTGTATCGAATTTGCATTGTATATAGGCGACCCCGTCTTTTATGTGCAGGAAATTCCAAGTCAATATATTAACGATTTTATAGAAATAGATATCACTTTTTATGTATCGAAAATTTTACATCATATATATGGTAAATTCCACATCTACTGAGTAGTTTTTTGTCTATCTCATATTTTTTTATCTTCGTTTCCTAAGTATAGAAAATGCAAAAATCGGTACATGCAATATAAAAAATATGGCACCATATGCGGATAGATCTTTTTGCCCTTGTATGGTGCAATGCAAACAACCCCTAATAAAGATCCACTTTACGCCTTTGGTATTTATACATGATATAATTACTGTTTATTTAAAATAAAATAAGAAAAGAAATAATTTATCTCTAGTATAAAAGACATGTAAACAAAATTCATTTCTGCAACAGCGTTCGGTTCGGACCTTCTTTGCGTTACATCGAGCTGCCGATCGAACTGATCACCCATACGGTTCTTCATGAGCTGTCAAACAAATGTCCAAACTTGACGCACATGCTTCTTGACTTCTCCACGGCCATGCAGCTTCATGATTTCTCGGAGATGCAGGCCTTTCCCACGAAGCTGAAGTACATGTGCATCTGTCTGTCGGAGGTCATCTTCATGGAGGGATTCATGCGTAAAATTTATAATTTTATCAATGGACTCGAGATTCTTCATCTTATAGGTTTGTTCAGATTGTTAGAATTGGCGGATGGAGAAAAAAGATTTATTTGAAATTAGAAATTATCTAACATTTGGTTGTTTCTTTTGTTATTAGCTTTGAATGCATTTTTAAAGTTAAAATTATTATTAACTGACTTAATGGGGTTCACTAGTCTTAATATTACCGATTATGCAAATGATACAGTTTTTTGACTATTAAAAAAATATATTGTGTTATAAGCAAAACCAAGAAATAGCTCTCCTTCTTAATGGTATACTTCATTAGCTATAACTAATCAAAAGAATTTTTCAAATTCTTTTAGATTCCGATTTAGTCTGTGTTAAAAGGATAGGCGATTCGATTAAAAAATCCTATTTCCAAATGCGATCAAATCGGGTTTAATAGATTCTGACGTCTTAGTTTTGCTAATAACGCAATATAATCTTTTTAATAATCAATTTAATCGGCTGTATTAATAGGCTATTTAATCTGCATAATCAGTAATAGTTAAATTATTGCCCCGTTAATGAGAACAGTTTAAATGAACTATTAAGAATATATCTGGCACTGTTCAGATTGTTAAATTGATCAAAAATCAATTCAATACAAAATTACTTTAAATTAATATGAATGTTGGCAAAAACATAAAATGAAGTTCAATTACAAAGCTACTATTTCCAAATTACAAATGTTGCATAAATGACTCGATTATTAACATTTCTTTAATATCAAAATTTTTATTTGTGAGGATGATTCAAAAGCAACAAAAAAGTATATATTATCAGACCAAGTGAACTTATACTTTCTAATTTCATATAATTTTTTTTCTCAGTTTTTATCAATTCATGGTTATTGGTGAGAGGCATTGACTCTACGCGCTTTCAGGAACTTACGAGAAGGTTGAGGAGGAAGAGGAGGAGATCTACGAGGTGATAAATGTACACAAATTGAAATCTGCGACACCTAATCTTAGGGTAATTAACCTATATGGGATCAACTTTGTCGATGATTCGCACATCGACGCATTTTCATCTAATTGTATTCAGCTCGAATGTCTGGCTGTAAACTTTTGCGCGAAAGTTACTGGATCGACTATGAAGACGTTGTTCCAGAGGAGTAGAAGACTTAGATGTTTGCTCATGCAAGGCACTAGTAAGATATCATTAATTTTTGTATTAAGTTTTTATGATATTATATATATAAGCATACGTTAAAGTATGTAAAAAGTAAAATCATAGGAAAATTATGAAGTTATTATCATCTCTTTCAAATTCAAATTTTTACAACTAAGCAAATTTAATTTTTACACCTTCTTATAACAAGCTTTGAGTCACTAATTTTGATAGATCTTCAGATGGTATATATTTTCTGACACTTAAAAACTTACTATTATTACAATATTCATAATCTGTGCTATTTGGCCATTGTTTTGTAGATACGGACAATTATATTTAGAAACATTTCTTGCATGAGGGCCCAGAATTGGAATCATTAGAATGTTTATTATTTAAGTGATATAAATTTCGAAATATATAAACAATGCGTTAAACACTGTTCTTTTATTCATTTTAAAATCTTGATATTTTCGACGATTTAAGTAACGAAAATAAATAACATAAGTAAAATATTTTACAATGCTCATTATGTTGAATTAAAAAAATTAGAGTAGTAATAAAGTATCATTTTCATTTTTACGAAAAAAATCAATGGAACAAAGTGTAAAACCACTTTTATACCATATATTTAAGCATTCTAATAAAGAGATTTTCTGCTTGTTTGGAATAAATTTTGTAAACTATCGTTAGAATTGTTTTACATTTTTTAGCTATTTTTCTAAATCATAAACATTTAATAATTATAATATATAATATTATAAATTATTATTATAATATTCCAAATTTTAAAATGGAAATTTTGGAATTCCAAATTCGCCGCACTTGAATAAAAAACATTATAATGATCAGACTCCCTTTTCTGCATCGTTTACAACTTTTCCATTGTTCATCATGGAAAATTTTCAAAAAAACTGTATGAAAATAGACGACGAAAGCTTTATATTAAAAATTGTTGCTTTAAAAAGTTTAATTTATTATAAATTGTACGACAATCAAGAATGATAAAAAAATACCTAAAAGGTAAGTATTTTTTGAGTAAATTTTTACGTATTTTTGTTACCATCTTGCATTGTCGATATTTTTATAATAAATTTATCTTTTTTAACTCAATACTTTTCGTACGATTTAACTATTTTTTTTTAAATCTACTATTTTCTATAATCGAAAATTACGATCAAAGCAAAACATAATTTGCCTAATTGTTTGCTTTGGCCTGTCACAGCTTGTAGTTTAAAAAAGGTGCAATGGCATAAACTACTGTTATTAGATTTCGTTTTTAGGTATTAGATTATACCGTCAAACTATGAGAAAATTCGTACTTTAAAGGAATATTTATTAGTATAAAAAGTCTTACTCTATGCATACATCTTTGCACATATATTTTTCCAATATAATTAACTAAACATTATATCTTTTAAACTTTCTCTAGTTCGTGGTGATCAATAGATTCACTTCTTTCTAAAATTATATCTTTTATTATACATGCATAGAAATACCATTTCAGTAAGTTATTTTTTAAATAACTTTTTATAAGACAGTAGATTTTAATCAACTAATTATTTTTAAATGATTGGACGCCCTCGCTCTTATCTTTAATATCAGTTCACAAACATGTGCTCTCTTCTTTCTATTCTCATTGACCACTCAAGGCGACGTTTTGCAGTACATTAAACTGCAATTCTATCTAATCCAAACGAAATCATAGTTAATCCATTAACAAAGTCACCGAGGTAAATAATTCAAAATCCCTATTTCACCCTGCCGCACTTTAACCTTAGCCTACTGAAAATTAAAAATATAAACCGTCCAACATTGCTCTCTAGACCTTCAGAGCGAGCACGTAATGCAAGTCGAGTGGGAGAAGTCCAGTATTCAGGAGCTAGACGTGACGGCGACCGATATCTCAACCGAGTGCCTGATCGATATGCTCAGCAGAATTCCGGGTCTACGCTTCCTGAGCGCCGGCCAGCTCAACGGCTTCAACGACAGCGTCCTCAAGGCCTGGATGGAGATGGGCAATCCACGCAACCTTATAGCCCTTGACCTCGACAGCTCGGACAACCTTTCCGATGACGCTCTCCATAAATTTTTGTCGAGGCACGGTCATCAACTCTGGGGCATCGCTTTGTCCGGCATGCCCCACATCACTGATCAGCTTTGGCAGAGCGTCCTGCCGATTTTGACTAATGCTAAGTATGTTTTTTTTTGTTTTTATGAAATTCTTGATTTTTAATGATTGGTCTGATTACACGACCATTTATTATAGTTAAATATTTGAAGATGATTTGATTTTTTAAGTTTTTACAATATACTTTTTATACTGTAACCGTGGTTTTCAATTAATCTATTGTTGCCATTAGGATGGCTTGGAATGCATATGAAACTAGGTTAATTTCAAAAACTTCAATTTGATTTGTGAAGAACTTTAGAGCACCTCATAAAATCACATAAAACTATCTAAAAGTACAATTTATATACATATACTTCGCATAGCTTCAAATGGCACAATGAACCAATTGCAAGAATAATAATTGCTCGATTTATTAAAAATACATAATTGTGTTATAAAGGAACAAAATATCCAAAGGACTAAGAAAAATTTCAATAATGGTCGTAAAAATTTACATTAGTTACAGTAAAACTTACTCTACTAACTAAAATTTGAAGTCATACATAGAAATATGTGTTGTATTTTCACGAATGCCCTATCTTTTAATTCTGTAAAATTATAGTAATGTCTAACTAAAGTAATATTTAGAGAATAATATCGTGAATTTATTTTATACACGTAAACTATATAAAATTCTAAAAACAAATTAAATGGTAAATGTAAAATTTCTAAAAACACAATTTATATTAAGATTACATCTATAAATATAATACGTAGACAAGTTGAAAGGTGTCAATTCAGTCAGACATTGGCTTCTATAAATATACAGTTCACGTTCATTTGCCAATTTTGACGTGAAAAGTCTTTCAAGGAAAAATGTTTTGTAGCTAAAATGAAATTTGATATCCTTATTGACATTTAAATCTGAAGGACTTTAAGCAAGATTCGAGAATGGAATTTTTAATCAAATACCATACTAGTTTTTTAAAATTTATACAAAACATTTTTGTATACGTATAAGATCAGCAAAATATATATTTATGTTTTTACAGAAGCAATACTGTTTAATAAAAATATAAAAAAGAATGCATTAAAAAATATATATATCTTTTAAAAACTTATTTCATCTCTTCCGTTCTACAAACTCTAATGTTATTCTTCTTTTTTTTAAGAATCGTAGTCATGGGAACACAAGAAAGGCTTGGCGTGAATATTCACGTTGATCAGCTAATGGACGGAATAGCGAACAATTGCCCAAATCTAGAACGATTGGAATTACGTTGGGATCCGGAGAATCTGAGATTCTCTGACAAAAGTCAAAAGGCTATTGACATTCTGCGAGTTAAATGTATTAAGCTCAGGTGTTTAGCACTCAGGTAAATTTTACAAAATACCAATCATCTTACCTAAAATTATTTTTAGTGTATATATATTACTGGTTTTAACGGAAAAACTACCTTAGTAGAAATCAAGATTATTTTCTGAAAATTGCTTAAAAATGGATTTAGTTTTGTCTGAATTCAAACGCTTTTTCTAGTTATTTTGAACATTAATAATATAAGAAATGAACAGAAATAATGCGAACATGCTCAGTGGCCAATAATTGTTAGCCATTTTCTTAATTTCTATCAGAAAAAGCTTATAGCCACTTCTTAACTAATAAGTAAGTAGTAAAAATAAAGAAGCTAGTAGTAAAATATTAAATTAGCAAAAATGACATGTGTTTGATTTTGGTTTCAAGAACTTTCTGATATTATCAACATCAATATAAATTTATTCTGAATTTAATGGTTAAGCCTAGCTATGTTTAAAAATAACAAGAACAATTGTTTCATCCAAGCAAAAACAAGCCATTTTTCTTAGCTATTAATTACTCTAATTTCTATCAGAATACATAAAAAGAAATTCCCATATTTTACACACGACAGAATTTTAAAAAAATGTGACAAGATATATGAAATTGTAAGTCTAATTGGTAATATATAAAGTTCGACAGTTTAATTTTGGAATTTCCAAAGTTGAGGTGGCATATGGATATGCTTATGGAATTCCCAAATTTTTTTTCTGCGTACTTTTTAAAAGCTGCACACTTTAAATTCACATTTAACAGATCTCAAGTAATTTAAATGTATTAAGTACTTTCAAACTTGTAACTTCGAAATGGTATTCTTGATGTTTTAGATTTTAAATAAATGTATTTCACTTTGAAGTTCTAAATAAAAAATTTCAAAAAGCGTATTTTTTTAAAAATTAGGATTAGTCTTTAATAGAAGCGATAATATGTTCTGATATGGTAAGGGATTTAATTATTAAGGATAGAATTTAGAATTCTAAAACCTTATTCAAATTTATTTTGAATGGTAATTTTGAAAATGATTCGCATACAAGAAATTACAGTTGCAGAATAGGGTGAAGGATTTCGTATTTTGATTTTGTGAATCATTTTTTTTAAGTATACATGAGAACTTAATATCTTTAATTTTAATTTTAGCGATGGAAGGTATTACGAGATTGTGAAAGCGAACTTCGAAAGAGCCGACAGAACGACCGTAGTGAGAACGACGACTTGTTGCCGAGTTTCCAATTACTACATGTTACAAAATTACAAAGATCTAGTCTTCAATTGATGGACAACGAGCAACAAAGTGCCAATAAAGCTAAATCTAAATTTAAGTATTTTTATGCGGTATTTTTTGTAATATTTAAGCAGATGGAAAAAATCTCTATTTTAGATATGCATTGTATTTGAAGCTTAAATAACTGTACAGTACTGCACAGAGTCTTCTCGATCTTATCTTTATAAAAAGATGAAATTTACGCAATATGCAGGCGCATGTGTGTACTTTGAGAGCCCAGAGTGCGCGGGATTGTCGGCATCGGGTTACCAAGCTCCCCTGCGAGTTATCGAGAATAGTCGATGAGCGCGCTTTTCTTCCTCGTTTTAATTGTACGCGTGTATATCTTAAAAGCGACGCTGCGAACAAGGCTTATGTTGATAAACAGTGTGAAAAAAGTGCCAAGATATATACTTATGTAGACAAGTGACCGCGTGCGCATCAACGTGATTGCCAGTCGAGGTCGACGAGCTGAATTATCACGTTATTATCGTTGGCTATTTGGGATTCTGCTTCTTTAATTAAACCGATTCTATGCACTTTGACGTATGCGCCGCGTTCTTGATTATTCGCAGACATAACGAAGTTTAATAGCGGATCAGCCTATTTTCCGATTTTTATCAATTCAAGCTACTGTTATGTGCTCTCTCCCTCCCTTCCTCTCTCCCTCCTCTCTTTTCTCTCCTTCGCTCTTAAAAGTTCCAAGAAAAATTGTTATTAAGACTTTGTAAAATATATTTCAAATAAAAAAATTATTTGTTATGAATTTTATTGGATTGTTTAACTTTTTTCATTCTATATTCAAACATTGAATTAAAAGACGTGATTAGGGTATTTCAATTTTTTAATGACTACTTTTTCTCGGGAAAATTACTGATACTTATTCAAATGATTCAATATTAAAAAAAAAAGTAATAATAATTCATAAAAAATTTGGGTCAGTTTATTGAAGCAATTTGTCCAAATGTACGGTTATACCGGTTGCATATTTTGAAGGTTTCTTTACTGCAATTACTTGAAAATTGCTTAGAAGGGGATCAGACGTTATGGATTTTTTTTTGTAACATGATATTATATAACATGATATTTAATTAGAAATTTAATTTCACTAAAATTGTAAATTTTTATATTTTCGATTTTTTTTCTTACAATGTCTGTATTTAAGTTCTGTAAAATTAATA
Source organism: Eupelmus urozonus (assembly GCA_900480035.1). NCBI lineage: Eukaryota > Metazoa > Arthropoda > Insecta > Hymenoptera > Eupelmidae > Eupelmus > Eupelmus urozonus. The sequence continues at coordinate 10,205 of UELX01003300.1, read as the reverse complement.
ACCGATTGAATCACTGCTAACTATACTTATTAAAATATTATTATATTAAAATATTCATTGAAACAATCCTCAAGTCATTAAAATTCTCATAATTATCAATATTTATAGATATTATTATAATTATTATTACAGTAATTCTTATTACTGCTATACTATTATTAATAGCATTTTAAGGAAACGAGGCATCAAAAATTCTAAAATTTTCAATTGAAAATGATTTGGCAAACTTGCACTTTTTTAAACGATGTAAGATTCTTAGTTCAATTACTTATAATAATACATACAATCTTTCTCTAGACACTATTTTCAGTACTTTTATTGCACAATGTTGTTAAACTTTACAGAACGAAATAAAAGAATCATCCATTTAATCCATCCATCATTAATTTGAACCGCGCCGACTCAGGTGGCCCTTTATTATTATAATGCACCTTTTTCAAAGAGATAAAGTACAGCAAACTTAGCTATAGAATATCGTAGTCTCTTGTATAACTTAACAGGATTATATCATCGTTATTCAGCAGTTTATGTGTGGCTAATGTCATAGTTCAGTTTTCGCAATTTGATAATTGAACCAATAGAAGCTCGTATTAAAGTATTCTCCTTCAATCATCAAATTATAGAAAATTCTTATTACTTCAAATTTTTAAATTTTATATTATTTAGTAAGGTTTGTGGGAAAAAATAAATATTTCAAATAACCTTGCTTACTTTTTTACGAATCATTTACTTTTTGTAGGTAATACTATTTATCATGTTTGGAATTTATATGTTAACATTAATTACTCATAACTTGATAGAAAATCAATAAATATTGATTTATTATTCTTCAAGGGTCCTTAAGCTATGCTTTCATTTTTAAGTTCATGTAACAAAGAAATTAAGTGAAATTTTGTATTTATTTGTATTTTATTCTTCAAAAGCTAAGTTGATAAAATTTTTGCATCCCTAAAGTTTCTAATCTTAAATAAATATTGAAATATTATTAAACAAAAATTATTTTTAATTGTTCATTGTCCAAAGTGTTATTTAATTCATACAAAATACAATTTTCATAAGAACAAATTAATAACTAATCAAGCACCATCTGCTTGGGCTTAAATCGAACAAACCAATAAACCATACCGCGACAATTATTCTAAACACAAACAAAAAAAAAATAAAAAAATTATGCGTAACCAGCAGCCACGCAGCTGCGTTCTACCATAACGCACCGAGCGGCGTAAAGGCTATAAGTTTCCAAGGTGAGCCTTTGTTGTGACGCCGATATCAGTAAGTTTCGTGCGCGCGACGGGGAGAACCACAAAAACGACCCACACATAAAGTCGTCGACGTCGACGGCTCCCCCCATAGCTCCAATCCCTTCATAAAAAAAAAGCAAAGCGTGCAGAAAAGCGTCGGAGCTCGAGTCCGGCCCTCGCGCTTTAACGCTATAAGCGGGGGTGGTGGTAAAAGGAAAAAAGCACAGAGGCGCCCGCAGTGGTCAGCGGCTCTCGCACTTGGGCTAACCTGGATCGTCACGCAAAACTTGCGGATATCGATTGGCGCGATAATTTATTCACTCGCTCGGCTTGCGCGCGTGTGCCGGCCCTCTCTGGGCGGTCGATTCCAGGGGGGCTATACGCCGGCCACTGGTATACAGGTAGAGAAAGAGAGAAAGCGCGCTAGTCTGGCCGAGTCCAGCGACCGGAAAGCAGCGTGCGGCTGTACGAATGCGCGGGTGGTAGAGCTTCGGTGACCGGAAGTGTGAAAGTGCTGGAAGAGTGGATATAGACGGTGGGCAAGGAGCAGCCATATGTCCGATCCGGAGGACGAGCTCGCTGAGAAGCGGCTCAAGATCGTCCTGGTTGGCGATTCCGGAGCTGGAAAAGTGAGTCGGGGGAGTGGGGGGTGTTTAGGGATTGTTTAGGTGGATAATGGTTTATTCGATAATACGTTTGTTCCGAGTGTAAAGCTTTTTGGGTTAGATAATTTTCAAAAAAGGTTGTGAACTTTTTATGAAATTTGATTTGATCGGTAAAGTAAGCGACGTTCAAGCATTTAATGTGAAACGGAACGATTATGATTATTTAGATGTAATCAAATTTGTAGAATATTTTATGAAAATAATAGTTATCTTAATTTTTCAAGAAATTCGGGAATGTAAAGTTAAAAATATTGAAAGGACTTTATTTTTATTTCGTATATGATCGATTAAAACTATTAACTGTACGTATATTCTTTTCAAAAATCAAATTTTGAATTTCATCGAAAGAACGGGACATTTTAAATATTCTATATTTATACGAAAACTATTATTACTCATTTATAATAAATTAGAAAAATTTATTTTTTAAATTTTTTTGAGAATAACTTAATAGAATTTATAAAACTTTGTAATTTGCGATGTATAAAATTGCATGCCTTTTCTATCGTCAAAAATGTAAATATAGTTATCATCGTAGACCAGCATTGCGGTAAAATTTTGCAACGACGAATTTTCACGGCAGTACACACCGACAGCGGGAATTGATTTCTTCTTAAAGAATCTCAGTGTAGGAATTTATAAAAATGTGAATCTTCACCTGTGGGACGTCAGTGGACTTGCGTTACGTGGCAACATGCTCGACAAATATGTTTACGAAGCGAACGTAAGACATTTTCACATCATATTATTTATTAAATTTACCATATTTTACATTTTTTTATTAATATTTTTTATCCAAATTTATTATAAACTAGCTTTTTGACTTGTACAAAAAACTACGTTTTTGCATACTAGACACGACCTGTAATAAATACAAACATATACACTTGCAATACACATTTACTTGTACACGCATACCCAGAAAACATTTATGCACAAATATAAATGTATCTTATTCTGTAAAAAATTATATTTAACGAATTAGAAAATTTAAATACATAACAATTTATTAAAACCATAATTTAAAAAATATTGCTGAAACAAAGGTTTGTTTTTAGAGATTTAGAACTTTTATGATATGAATATTTTGCTAAATATTGTTTAGCAATCGATTTTTTAATATTATTTTTTATAAGATTGATTTTTTATCAAAACGTATAAAAGAGAAAAGATAGTTTTTCTAGATTCAAAATATTTTTTATTTTATTAAAAAATCGACTTTTAATAATATTTAAACGTATGTTATATTTCCTTATTAAGGTATGTAATTAAAACTGGAATTAAGACTGTAAACGTCTTTTAGAAAAACGATAAATCTTAAGCAAAATCAGCCGAGGAATTTTTAAGAAAATTTATAAACATCATTTTTGTGCAATGGCGAATACATAAGTCACTTCCTTATAGGTCGTGTTTAAAAATTAGAATATTAACTAATGTTTTTTTTAATAGCGTATTAAAAACTAAAATGAATTAAAAAAAGCATTTCATAGAATAATCAGTAGCTCTCATATGTCAAGTGCGATGAAATAATGAAATGTCTGAAATCTAAAATCTACGCGAACGCTTGGTATGCAGTTATAATGTGGCATTTAAGTTCATTGAAACCCATCCTTTATTTTTATTTCAATCTGTTCTAGTTTCAATAAGTATTTCTGTCATCCTTATAATATAACTAATGCTTTCTACAATTCCAACAATATTTTATCATAATATCTAACTATATTCACTGCATAATTTTTCAATTTCAAAATGTCATTAATAGAAAAAGGGCTAAAACAATTCAACAAATTATTAAGTTACTTTTTATAGTCTCAAAATTTTTTATTTGACACAAATACGGTGTAAAATACAAATACAAAACTGTAATATCAAATGTATATAAGCAATAGGTGTCATACAAAAACTATATGAAGGACCAAAAAATATGTGCAAAGTTCACATTGTTTTTTTTTTCAACTAAAAATGTGAGACTAAATTAAAATTTGTTCAGTATTAATACAAAACGCATACACGTAGAGGTAATATAGAAACTATAATTGTAGCAAAATGAAAATGTATTATTAAAAAAGGTCAAATCATCAACAGAGAAAATGCTTGAAGGTTGTTTGAACAAAATAATACACTTATTTTGTACTATAAATTTTATTTTTACATAATTAACTGAAATTTTCTTACGTCGAAAAAGAATAGGTATTACTTTTTTTATTGTAAAATCTTCTAGTAAAAAATTGTCTATTTCTGCAGAGTAAAAATAATTCAAGGTGCGAAACAAACTGATTTCACTTTAAAACTTAAACACTCATTTTTGTCTGTGTTATTCTTTTTATAGCAATTAAATATTTAATATTACTTTAGGGATTGATGTTTTTTATCTTTTTAAGTTAACATTATTACTTGAATTTATGTATTTTTCCTAAATATTCCAAATTCAAAAGACATTAGCGGTGAAAGTTAATGTGCTTACACTTTATTCAATAAAAATAGATACATTGTTTACAAATAAAATTTTTCTTAATATCTAAACACTATATGAGTTGTTAATAAAAAAATTTTAAATTTAATTCAGATACAAAAACTTTAATAATTTCATAATAAGTACTAATAATATATTGTAATAATGGCTGTCAATTGAACTTATTATATCTCAACTTGAACAAATTTTTCATTTGTAATTCATTTGAATACATAAAATTATTTTGTAAAATAATTCATCTAGAATTATTCTATTATAGTTTTATTAATAAAAATATTTGTTAAATAATCAAATTTGGTATTTAGGGAATTCAGAAAATCAATTGATATTCATAAAGTGGAGTGACCTAGTAAAAATTGGGTTTAGTAAGTCTTGTAATTTGTAAATTATTCTTAGATTGAAAAATAAAATTAACATAAATAAAAAAATAAATATAAATAACTTACATTGAACTACTTTTGCTTTTATTATTACGTACGAAAGTGATAAAAACAAAATAATATAAAATTAGGTTTCAGTTTAACAATTTTTAAATAAATAAATAAAAAAGTTAAATTTTTACAGGATCAGTAATAATATAACTTTATAAGAAAAGTAAATTTTTTAATAATAACTATTGTAATCAGTGATTCTAATTTTGTTAAATAACATACGATAAAAATATAATATCTACATCAATCATTTTTATAAAACACAAAAAATGTTAAAATACCATTAAAGATAGCTATTTATTTATCTTATTTTTCTTAAAATTTACAGATTATTATGCTCGTTTACGACGTTACAAATAGTGCCAGCTTTGACATTCTCGAGGAATGGATCGCGGAAATTCGAGATCTCAGCGAGGATGTTAACGCAATGCCAATGATGGCGATTGTAGGTAATAAATGTGACATGGAGCATCAGCGAACAGTCAAGAGAGAAAGATCTCATCGATTCGCGGCTGAAAATGGCTTCCATTACCACGATATGTCCGCGAGAACAGGAGAGTCGGTAAACACTTTTGCATTATGTTACATTCATTTAAAATAGAAAAAACTATAAACTATTAAATAATTGCAAAAAGAGTTGCTATCAACATTTCGAGAATTACCTTTGAAAAGGGATGGGCAAATTCAGTATATAATTCTTTAAATATAAATAAAAAATACATATTGTAAAATATACAGTACTTCAAATACTGTGTTTAAAATGTCGTATTTCAAAAAATTATTTTATATAATTTTACTTTAAATATTCTGTTTGAAAAAGTTAATTATTTTATTTAATTATTTTGAATATTTTCATTGTGTTAAATGTATTTGAAATAATGCATATGCGAATACTGCATTTTAAATACGATATTTTAAATGCATTTAACACAACAAAAGTATTTAAAATACGTATTCTCAAATACTCTAATCCCATTCCTGGCTATCAAATAAAATAACATTCTCACTATATTACGCGTTTCTCGCGCGATTAATAACGCACAACTATAGCGCATTATTGATTAATTTGCTCTTATTTTTAGGTGTCACTTTGCATAGTAAACCTTGCGGCGAAGAGCCTGGGCGTTAGACTGACCAAGTCCGACCAAGATTTTCACAAACCCATCGTCACCGCGGAGATCGGCGATTCCGTGGACATACCGATTATTCGCAATCGAAAAATCGTCAAGAGGCGACCGAACAAAAAGCAAATAAGCATTCATCATTTTCGTCCGAATCTTCCTATGGCGAAATCGGCTGCATGCTCCTTACAATAATACGAGAATGACAAGTTTTTTTAATGATGCAAACTCTTGTTGAGAGAAGGCATGATGTAAACTGTTAGGAATCGACGTAATGGATTCTTACAGATTTCTGAACGTCATTTAATTAAAAGAACGGACTGAGTTTTATTTTGTAAAGTGAACTTTTGTGAGTGTCAGATTGTTTGAGGTACAGGTAATAGAGGTACTTTTAACATGTTCAAGGAAAGATTAAAAAAAATCTGAGCTTTCTAAAATATTAATTTTATATTAGAGTTCTCAATAGTCGTGTTAAAAGAAAATCTTCAGAAAAATATAACAATAATATTTACTTTAATAAATAAAGTAAAAAAAATTTAATAAATTAAAAAAAACCATTAAGTCACACTTTCGAGATAATATCGATGTTCCTTTAGACTCAGTAGATAGTTAACACAAGCTTGGAAAAAAATTGAACGTATCTGGCCCGATTATTTAACTGTCGAAAATGATTCTGTCATTGCCTGTTGTGCCTTACTATGCGTGAATGTTTACTAAGGGGCCAATGTGATTGTCAAAGGTACAAAAAGAAAGAAAGAACATCTTTGTATAGTTTGATAAAAACAAGTTTAATATACAGATCTTTTGTTCTTACAATTTAACATTAAAGATAATATAATATCAATGAGTTTACGTATAAAGCTATGGAAGATACCAAGGCTGTTGATGTTAAAGTCTTAAATAAATACATAATATTGCAGTCTAATTGTTCAGTAAATTTTCTAATGTGCCTTAGTCAATAAAACCAAAACAGAGTTGTATATATAATAAATTATACAATTTGCTAATAAAATAAAACAAATTTTTTTAAATATTTGGCATACTTTCATTAATATCAATTTTTAAAAGAAATGAATTCTTTTATATATTATTTTTTATAAAATTTACGCAATACATTAGTCTTATAATTGACATTATAAAATGAAATTTTATCGCACACATTTCCATTTATAGTCATTTGAATAAATTATTTTTAGTTTCATTTTTTGGAAGCATATATTCTTGTATTTTATTTTTATGATCATTATCATCTATTATTAGCATTAATTAATATAAGTAACAGTCGATTATCAAATGTGTATGTATATGCATGTATATATATGTACATGTTACATGAGCTAGAGTCTACAGTCTTTCGTAATTAGTTTTGGCTACTGGACGGTGAAAAACTTTTATTTCCAAATATTCTGCACTCCAACAAAATCTAAGCTCTAAATATATGCTCTATTCACCTAAAGGTCTTAGCCCAGTTAAACAAAAGATATTCGTTATAAGTCTGGAGGCTTTACCAATGGTCTTCTAGGCCATGAGTCCCTTTCGAGGATTTTTTCTTTAGCATCCCACAAGGCCATAATTTTGTCATTCAAAGGATAGAGGTAAGTTTCTAACCATTCTTGAGCTGTGTAGTTGGTATAAATTCCTTCCATAGCACTTCTCATTTCTTTCTCAATGTAAATAATTTCCATTTTGTATCTATCTAATTCAGCTACAGCTCTTTCAACATGGCTTGGGTTTGAAAAAGCATACTTAATATTGTACGGCTTAAGCCAACCCTTGAATGTACTATCTTGTTCCATCCTTGCAATTTCTTGGCACAGAGAGTGAAGACGATAAGTAGCAGAATACACAGAAGCTCCAAAATAATTGCATTTTGTCCATGCAAATTGAGGTTCGGGAGGACTTAAAGCAATCATACCATCACAGTTTAAAATATCCATAATTCGTCGAGGTACTTCATCAGGAGAGCTATTGTAATCCGAAGATTGCAATACAAGTAAATTTATGGCAAGTGATGGCAGTGCTGATGGTAATAATTCACATAAAACACTGAAATGATCATATCTCTGCCATCCTGTAAGCATCACACCACGAAAATGTATGTGCTTTGATTGACGAGCTATAATTTCTAACCATCGTTGATGATTTTCTACATGGTAAGAGATATCTGTATAATATCTGTCAGGTGCTGTTGCACCTTTAAAAGCAGTTGCTACCCAGACAGATTTCCAAATACTTGCATAATTTTCCCATAATTGATCTGTCAACGAAGAAATTGGATCTGTTGTATATTTCCATACAACTGGTTCTACTAATTTATTTAGGCCTTTTTCAATGATTTCTTGAGGATCTATTTCTCGAAATTCATCATCCCACATAAGAATTGTAAGATCAGGATATTTCTTTTTAATATAAGATGCTATTACATGAACATGATTGAGAAATAGCTGCCTCTTAGTCCACTTGTATTTTGACATTGTTTCTAAACACCTATTACATTCACCTATATGATAAACTTCATCCGCACCAATGTGTAAATATTTTATGTTAGGGTGCATCTCAATAACTTGATCTATCATATTGTATAAGAGATTCAAAGTTTTATTGTATGTAGGACAAATAACTTGAGGATAACGATAAACTTCTCTATAATCTATATATTTTTTTAATTTAAAAACAAATTCTAAATGACCAAAAGTCTGAATTAAAGGTATAACAATGAAATTATTTTCTTTAGCAATATCTTGAATTGCTTTTATTTCACTTTTATTGTAACAATTTTCAGCACTAACATCAGCAAGATCATTTTGAAAAGGAAACATATCTTCATATTCTATGAGTATTCCAGTAGCACCCAGCTTCTTCAACATTGGTATCAAATACTTGTAATAATTAATTACAGGGGGAGCACCCTTTAAATCTAAATGCACAATTTTATGCCCTTTGTAAAGAGATTCACTTTCATAAGAACTTTTGTCTACATCATTATTATTAAAGTCTCCAAGTCTACCGCTGGCCTTCAAATTGGCTATCATTTGTGCTTCCATTTTTTGTCTTCTCAAGACATTTTTTGGATTTTCTGTATAGTAGTCGTCATCTACTTTTATGTGAGGACGAAGTTTGGCAGACGAGACGTCTTCGACTTCGCTGCTCAAAATGTGGTAGACAATGATTAACAGACCAAAAACAATCATAAGAATGATTGTCATTGACGTTCGGCCTTTCAGGCGCGTCATTTTGTTGATTGATCACAACATTTTGTTTTTAATAAACAGCATAACTTATTCTTACTTACACTATATTTTATTTACTGCATCACGAGAAAATATTTCAGAACTACATTTTTTACGTATTTGACGACTTGCCCAAAATGTTGTAGCAATAATCTGACGGAAAAAGCTTGTGAGAATAAGTTTTCTCTCGAAAACTTTTATAACCAATGTTTCCGTTGATTTTTCATTCGATTCTACCGAAAACTTTTTACAGCAGAGATATATTTGATAGCACTAAAACATCACGTCTACTCTTTTATAATTGTAGATGTTTTTCTCACATCTTTTATGCAAACTTTTGACAACGCTCTTGCAAACTGTTGATAATCAATGCACAAGTCAGGTACTGTTAGGCTGGGCTTCTTTTCAGTGCTGTCAAATCGTTTCAACAGCTCCCTCTAGATGGAGCTTCGTTTTCCTCTAAAAATGCGTCTGTATGGATCTGCCCCACGGTGTACTAAGGAAGGTTTAGAAAATAAGATTAGAAGAGATCGGTTGTTAGGAGCTTTATTACTTAATTAAAAAGCTGCAGCTAAGTGCAGCTGAAGCTAAGCTAGAGTGCTGTTATATTTTTCTAGTATTGTTCTCATCTGCTCTGCCCATCTTCTTGCTGACACGCTTGCGCAGAAGCGCTCACATGAATACAGATATATGAAAGTGTAAGATAAGTTCACAAAACCTAAAATTTTCAAAATTCGCAAAATTTCAGAATTTAAGCTAGTTTTTTTTTATCGCAGAACATACCTTCTATCAGAACTGTTGATTATTTGCTAGTTTTATTTAAAAAGTTAGATACCCAATCACAAATTTTAATTGAAATTCAACATTATAGATCAAAATGCACTGCGTTAATTATTAAAAATCACTTATAATTGGCCATTCTTAATTCTAATTTATATATTATTCTAATTTATTAACCTTTAGATGTCCGGGGTTTTGAAAAATTTGAAAATCGCATTTTTCTATAGGAATGTAGTCTAAGGTCTCTGAGTTAGAGCCAAACTA
>UELX01003299.1:0-24366 GCA_900480035.1 Eupelmus urozonus | reverse complement strand
AAAATCACGAAAGTGTTATTTTCGGCCCGGGTATGGTGAAAAATAGTATACGCACCACGGGAGGTAAAATGGCAACCACGGGAGGTAAAATGACTCGCCAATTCTTTACCTCCCTAGATGCGTAATATACTATTTTCATGTTAATACAAATAGCGAATATTTTTTCGATTTAAACAGGATGTCGCATCCTCTGTCTTTGTCTAATTTTAGATTTTTAAACTTTTTTCTTGAATAGATCGATCGATTTACATATTCAAATTATACAATTTACAGCAAATGACATATGATTATAACATATAACAAATAATTGGTATACTTACACATTCTGATCTTGTAATAAATTTTTTAATAACAATAATGATTGATAGATATTGATTATGATTTTGTACGTATTTACTATTAAGTTCAGTGAAAATTTGTGTAATTATATAAAATATTATATTTTATAAAACGTAGAATATATTTAAAGATTTACAATTTAATCATGTTCCTAGTTTACATTTTTAATCTATTCACACTTTAATAAGATGCAAATATGGATTATTTTTTTAGTTAAATTATTTTTTAATATTAAATGCGTGTTAAGCATACTAAATCTGTAATAATTGTTTAATACAAAAATAAGCTAATTTGGCTTATCATTTTATTGGATCATGAACATTGAACTTAATAGTTTTTAAAAAGTTTTTTATGCGTTCCAGTGGAATAGTTTTAAATATTATTGTTTTTTCAAAGACGCCATAAGATAAATAGATCTAATTTATCTTAGTTTTATACGAACTTTTTTTCTAATTTTTTTGTGGCCTTCTAAATTTTGTAATGAATTATCATCGTTGAATATTATATTGAAAATCATGTACTTAGCTTTTAATTTATTATTGTTAAACGTATCAGTTTTAATTATATGTTATTAGAAGTGTGAAAATTGACTTCCTGTGTAATGCTTTATTGACCAATTCTGCGATAAGACATTCCGAAACTGTTGAGGAAGCGAAGCACCCGAGATACTGCGATACGAAGAAAAAATTGGTAACCGTAAAAAGTAATTTCGCGGTGACGAAATTCGTCTAAAACGCTAAAATAGAAACACAAGATTGCACTGAATCGTGTGATAACCGAATGATAACTACGTTCTTTATATATCAACAAGTTATAGATAGCAACTATCCCAAATGACACACTAGCGGTCTGCACACCAAAGAATGTCACGAATCGTAATCACGCGTATAAAATTAAACAAAATGTTATTCTTATTAGTAGAATGTTTGTTTAGCTTAGTCTCCTATGTAAGAAGCGCGCCCTCAACCACCACACACACTACCCAAGGAAAGCTGCGAATGGTAACGTCGTATTCTTTCCAGATGCGTGGCTCTAGAAGACAACGGCATGATCACCATCCTGACGCTGCCGGCTCCCGAGCCGGTGGCGCTTGTTGTTCCTACCTCTCCACGAAAGCGGAAAAAGCGCAAGTCGAAGACGTCGACCCCAGACGATACGAGCTCGTCCAAAAAGAAGTGGTCGCCAGCCTCCTCCAAAGACCCTCTCCAGCGGTCTAAGCTTGCGGAGCGCCGACAGGAGCTGGCCAGGGTGCGAGTGGTCAGCGCCGAGGGAGGCGAAACTTACTACAAGTGCAGCGAGTGTCCGCGCGCCTTGACCACGCCGTACAACTACTTCGCCCACAAGCGGCTCCACACGAACGAGGGCCGATGCACCTGCAACGCGTGCGGCAAGAGCTTCAGTGCCGCCTCCTCGCTGACGAGGCACGTGCGCGACGTCCATGCCAAAATTAAGGACTTCAAGTGTGCCTACTGCGAGCGCAAGCTTGCCTCCAAGGTCGCCAGGGACGAGCATCAGAGGACGCACACGGACGAGCGGCCGCACGTTTGCGAGACTTGCGGCAAGACTTTCCGACAGAGAGCTTCGTTATCGGTGCACAAGAGGTTTCACTCCAAGCATTACATGTTCAATTGTAACGTCTGTAACCGGGGCTTCCCGAGAAAGCAAGACATGGAGAGGCACCAGCTCACGCACACCGATCAGAAGCCCTACGGCTGCAAGCTCTGCGAAAAGACTTTCAGGAGCTCGGCCTCGGCGATCAGACATAGGCAGACACACATGACGAATGAGATCAAACACATGTGCGACGTATGCGGCGAGAGCTTTACACTAGAGCGGCACTTGAAGAATCACATAAAGAAAGTTCACAAGGCCGATTAAAGTGTCGTGTGACAAGCCGTCGTTGTTATTTGAAACTGTGTACTGTGAATACATTGAAAACAATGAGAATTCTGGATCATTTAGATTCGATCTTTTGTTAATTTTTTTCTTTTATTCTATTAGCTAGATAGATGTAAAAAGAAATTATTTTTGGTGTTTAGTTTTTTTCAATTACGAATTGAAAATATTTTTCATTCATATATGTTTTTAATTACATTAAAATATAAAAAGTTATTAAACTTGTGAAGCCTTATCTGTTTCAATTTTACATCGAAAAAATTATAGTTATGTTACTTTATTGATGTAAATATAATATATATGATAAAAATGTGGAGAAAGAGTTAAATTAGATTTATTGAAAGTAGATTTAAAAATTTAGATTTTTATGACTAATGATCAAACACGTTTGAACAAAAAACATTTCTCTGCGGGAAGTATTTAAATACCTAGATGAAACTCTGTGCATCTTAGACAAACTGAAATAAATAAAAAATACAAAACAATCAATTGTAAACGAAACTCAAAGCAAAAGATTGTACAAAGATCGGTGACATTAGTGAACCGTGATTAGAATGATTTCGAAAATTTGTTTTCAATGACGATAAGACTCTATTCAGGGGCCTATCCCATTTCTTTGCAGAGCGTCTCCGTCGCCACCGCCGTCGCCTTCACCTTCTTCAACGCCCTCGCAGAATCAACAGGAACAAGAAAACACCTCGGTCGATGAAGAAACCGAGATCGAAGCGGAGGATTATTCAGAGTCGCAGCAGGAATTTACATACATGTGCGGCGTGTGCGATCAGCTGTACGACGAAGAGCTTCAATTGATCCGTCACCTGCGCCTAGACCATAACGCGAGGGCCAGCGACGGCTCTTCCAAGCCTGTACGCTACGAGTGTAACATCTGCACTAAGAGCTTCCCGCAGAAACAGAACTTGCTCAGGCATCTAAAGATGCACGAGCGTGAGGAACCCGCTGATGTCAAAGCTTGCAATGAGGCCAAGGTCATGGTGAACAATATGATGTGCTACAAATGCAAGCAGTGCAACCAAGTGCTGACCAACCGTCGAAACTTTCAGCGTCACATGCGGGTTCACTCAGGTGAGCGGCCGATCATCTGCCACTTTTGCGGCAAAAGTTACAGAGCTACGGACGACCTGAAGCGCCATATCGACGACGTGCATTACAAAATCAAGCGCTTCTCGTGCGATATCTGCGGCACGTCGTTTGCCGCTAAGGCTACCCGTGACGCTCATCGAAGAATTCATACGGGCGAAAAGCCGTTCATGTGCGCACAATGCGGCAAGAATTTCAGATCGATCAATCTGCTGGGCATACACAAGCGCACGCACACCGATTACAGGCCGCACAAATGCAGTTACTGCGAGAAGGCGTTTAGGGTCAAACAGAAGCTGACAATTCACGAAACCATTCACACTGGAGTCAGGCCCTTCGCCTGCGACGTCTGTGGCAGGATGTTCTCCGCTAAGGGTGAGCTCGGCAGGCACCGGAGCGTACACTTCGATGAAAGGCCTCATCAGTGTTCCGTCTGCGGCGTGGGATTCAGATTGCGTCGCTATCTTAGGACTCATTTTAAGATACACCACAAGGATATGGCTGACGAGCTGCTCAAGGCCCTGGATGATCGTTAAATAAATTTTTGTTAAGCTCGTATTATGTTGCTAGGAATTCCGAGCAAATGTTACTGCAAGATTTCTTTTTTGGTGTCAAGATTCTTAAGAAAATTTAATGGAGATATTTGATTGGATTTGATAGTTTTAAAAATGTGTTTAACGTCTAATCTTCAGTTGAGGAATGTTATGTGTCAGAACTGTAATTGCGATTTTTCTCTAGTTACCGTTGAACGCGAATAATATTGTTTTTTTGTTTGCGCAATTACTTTCATCAAGTTCCTTGAAACTTTTTGTATATTGAGAGGAGTATAGTTTAGTTTACTTTAGTATTGTATTTTATTTATAATAAATCATACAGATTTCTTTTGGAAATTACAAAGAACGCATATTGTAAGAATTAATTTTATTGTCATTGTACAACGTGTGCATGAAAACTATCATTATAGTTAAATAAAATATTTTATAATATGAATTAATATTTCCAATTAAAATTTTCTTGTACTACTTTACTTTTCTATACAAATTTTAAAATAAGCGTTAAAATATAAGTATAGGATCCGATTTTATACATCAAATTTTGATTGTATTCTGCCAAAAATAGTTAGTGCATTTTTGTTAAGCTGATATGATATTTTTGTTATATCAAACTTCGGCTTATAAAAATAAATGTATATTTGTAATTTAATACAAATAAATAAATAAATATTTCCATTAAACCATACTTTATTTCGTTTATTATTTCTTGATTAAAGTCCATACAAATACAGGTACTATAAAAATATACGCTTCAAAATCCTAAAGCAATAATATTTATAAAATAACTATATTTATATCCAATTATAGTTAACAATTGTTATAGAAGCTTTTCCTTTTTCGTAATTAATAGATATTAAAAAAATAATAAGATTTTGTATCATTAAATTTTGCAATTAATAGATATTTGTTTTTATTTCTTTTATTTATTAACATAATACTGTCCAATTAAAAATGTGCAATGCTCAACTTATCCTAGTTTATAAACATTCTTTATAATTTCAGATCGAAAGACCAGCAGCGTACATGCTCCAGCTTCAAAGATTTTCAGAAGGCTTTTAAACCCACTCATCCAGCCATAAAAGCTCGCAAGAAATCTCAGACTATCACGAAACCGATGAAAAGGAGAGGAGGCCGCGTGGTCAAGAAAAAAAGTCTCAAGAAATCCAGCAAAGTGAAAATCAAGTCCGAAAGTCCCAAACAATCCTTAGAAGACCCAGAAAACTCCGCTTTATCCACAGTCAAAGTTGAATCCACAGCCATAGCTATGGACCAAGACGTCGACGACGAAGACGACATCCCCGAGAACAACGATGACGCCAACGACGAAGACTACGAGGTATCGGTGTCGCCTGAATCTACGAAATCTAAAAAATCACGCAAAAGAAGCAACAATACGCCGGCAATGGGCAATCTGGAGTGCACGCAGTGTAATAAAAAGTTTCGCATGTACAATAGCTACCAAATCCATATGAGAATCCACACCGGCGAAAAGCCCTACACCTGCCACATCTGCGGCAAGCAGTTCGGTCAGACCGGTAGTCTGTACTACCATCTGAAGCATGTGCACGGCGGCGTCAAGAATCATGCCTGTGATATTTGCGGACGTTGCTTCGCTATGAAGACGGCCATGGAGGATCATCGGCGTATTCACACTGGCGAGCGACCATATATCTGCGACTCCTGCGGCAAGACCTTCAAAACAAAAGCCTCGCTCTACATTCACAGCAAAATCCATACTAACGAGTATCCATTCAAGTGCAGCTACTGTAAGAAGCTCTTCAGATGGAAGCAGCAGATGATCAGCCACTTGACGACCCACACTGGCGAAAAAAATCATATCTGCGACATTTGCGGAAAAGGATTCGGTGTGAAGAACGAGCTGACTAGGCACCGACGTACTCACTCGTCTGACAAACCTTTCACCTGCCAGAAGTGCGGTGTGAGCTTTGGACAGAAGCGTTATCTGACCAACCATAACAGGACGCGACACAAGACCAAAGCTACCGACAATTAAAAGAACTACGAGTGTGCATATTTTGTTGAGCGGAGCAAGAATACTTTTTTACAAACGTTAAAAACGAGATTTTATTCGCTTTGGTATAAAAACTTTGTATATAAATGGCTTTTTCTTACAAAATAAAATTGTATCTTATTCATATATTGATTTAATCACGCTTTTCTTTTATTGCATTTATTTTTGAAATTTCATAGTAAATATTTCGTTTACTAAACAATTCATATAATCTTTTCAATTGGTTAGAATATTCTTAAAAACATTTTGCAAAGTAAATGATCACATATTTGTTTAGTAAAGGAAATATTTACTTTACAAGTCCATCTTTTTTCTAGTTTTAAAATAAAAAAAATAATTACCAAAATCATTGGATGAATCATTGATGTTAAAATTAACTTTTTAAAGTTTTTGTTAAATAACATGATTAGTGATTATAATGAAAATTTGGCTAACTTTTCTTATACAATTTTACTGATCTAATATGGCACTAGATCGCTTAATACAAAATCTACTTCTCTTGTGATAATAAGATTAAATACTTATTTTATATTTAGTAGTATTGCTACTACTTGAATGAACAAACATGTTAATGATCCAAAAATAGAAAAATAAAAATATTAATTTTATGATATAAAATAAATTTATATTACAAACTAACATCAAATTGAAATATAGAAAAAGGATTATACTAAAATGGCCCAGAATAATTCATTTTTTATATGAATGGAATAGTGATAAGTATAGAAATATATAAATGTGTATACAACTTTGTTTATGAATCTTTTTAAGTTGTAGACATCTAAATTATTTTGTCTTATTCTTAGGCAACTTTCGATAAATATTACTTCAAATTTGAAAAATTTGCAGCCAATCTTGACGATTTTTTCTCAGTACTGGAATTACATAATGACTTATTATTTTTCAAATTTTTGTTCATTGCACTCTGTTTTAAAATTTGAATTTGTTCATTTAATGGTTCACTTTTTATCTTATGCCCTTCATCACCCATCGCAAGTTCATCAAAAGTTCTAGATAATTTTTCAATTATACTATCATCAGCTGTATAATTCAAAATATTACTATCATGAAGATTTTCCTTGTTTTCACATTCATTTGATTTTTCAAGAATGCTGTTGTTAGAAGTCGCTGTTGATAAATCTTTTGATGATTTTCTGTTTAAGGCACCTGCATAACTAAATGGAACTGCTTGTTGCATTGATGAATTAGCTGCATTTGATTCTGACTTATCAGTTTGCTTATCAGATTGGGTGGTTATATTCTAAAGTGAAAAAATGTAAATCAGGAGTTAATTTTAATACATAGCTATAAAATGTATAAAAATATTTTTGATTCACTTGTGCATAAAATAGCATTTTGCAAAATGCGTAAAAAGTTGTTTTACGCACACGAGATCAAAAAATATTGTTCGACACACTTGTAAAAATTGATTCTCGACTCAGAAGATTACCACCCTCACTGCGATCGGGCGGTAAACACACCCTCGTGCGAGAGTCAACTTTTTCACACTTGTATCGAAAACTTCTATTACCTGTTCTTCAGATTTCTCATTTTGTTTTACTACAGTTGAATTATTTACTGATAATTCTGACTTGTTTACATGGTCAGGTTGCATTTTCTTAGGACGACGTAAAGGTTTGTACTCCTAAAATAACAATTTTATTGAATAAATAATTTCAAAAATTGAAAAAATTTATAAAAATAGAAGTTTTTGTATTTATTACCTGTTCTGTTTGTTCAGATGCGTTATCAAAAACGGTTGGTTGAGCCTTTGTAGAAGTCTAAAAATTTTTAAAATTGAAAACTTATATAAAATTCAAATTAATATTTATGCAAGCTTCTTACCGGTTGTTTTGCAGCTTTGTCATCGAGTTTATCACTTTTAACTTTTCCATCTATCAATTGTTGAATTCGTCGTCTTTCATTTAAACGAAATTGTTTCCTTTTAGCTTTGGATTCTCCTACACAGATGCGTAGCACAGGACGATCTTCAATGTGCTGATCAGGATTGTAACTTTGATGGACCTCCTGTAAAGTGTAAAAATTTTTCATAATATATTTAGAAAGTTAAAATCAATCAATAGTATTTTTAAATCTTATTTTTATACATGTGTAAATGTAAGGATAAGTATGAAGCTAAAAAGTTCTATTATTAATAAAAAAAGTAATAAAAATTTCAATTTTTTATCTATTATTAATAAAAAAAATAATAAAAATTTCAATTTTAAAAAATTTATCTCAAATAAGATATATATTGTTAAATTACAAATTTAAATTAAGTAAATAATTTAAATTAAAATCTTACATCTTCCCAATTTTCTTCAGCAGGAGCAACAGCATCTGGTTCAATAGGTAATATTCGTTGCTTTGCTTTAGCTTCTTCGTCAAGTATTTTGTAATGTACCACTGACTCTCTTGCTCGACAAACATTAATATGGTACTATAAGAAAACCAAAGTCAAAAATTATATTTTGAAACAATAAACATACATATAAAAGAAACAAAACATAAATAATAAAATGTTCTTAACAGATCTGAAATTTAATATCATTAAAAACATATCCCAGGATCTTTCAAATATGTTTAAATTTCATAAAACAAAATGATAAAGGACTTACAGAAAACTCAACTTGATTAATAATGTGTCGAGCGTCAAAAGGGCACTGTTTCATTTTAGTACATGGATGTTGTTTAGCGCATCTGGTCAGATGAAACTGCATCCTTGATCGCAAAATCCTATGTACAGGATCGTACGGGCAAGTGTCCAAAGGGTCATACTCCATCTTGGTAAGTAAATTCTACTGAAATGAAAATAATTAAATTTTAAATTTTACACTTTCACCAAGAGTAAATTTATCACAATATTACTCTTTGATCCTCTAAAAGTTCAGAGGAATCTGCTAATAGATCTATGATAATAAAGTAAGACTAAAGCTCTGTTTACTAACAGCGTATGTAAATAAAACTCGAGATTACTTACGGCACTTCCTTACAAAACGTAAACAAATGCTTGAAAAATAATTGTCCAAGGTAGGACGTTTAACCTATTCTCCCGGCCAACGGCAACTTAATTTCAAAATCCGACTGAACAGCAGCTCACTAAAGATTTTCCTTACAAATCCAACTAAATTACGGCAAATTTCGATGCCATACATTTAGCGCGCACAAGCAATGCCGAACAAAGAAGAATCGCGCGCGTGTAACGTCGACATTTTACTTCTCTCAACTCGAAAAATCTATAAGTACAAAGTGATAACAAGAGAAGCGTCCACCCACCTGTTGCTTAAAGCTGAAACTCTTCTACGAACTATCTTGTCTATAAGATAAGAAGAAACACTGCGTCTCTTTCTTCAACAACCGGCAAGCGGCTAGATGCT
The DNA here is from genome assembly GCA_900480035.1 of Eupelmus urozonus. Taxonomy (NCBI): domain Eukaryota; kingdom Metazoa; phylum Arthropoda; class Insecta; order Hymenoptera; family Eupelmidae; genus Eupelmus; species Eupelmus urozonus. The sequence goes on along the minus strand of UELX01003299.1, from coordinate 15,070 downwards.
TCCTCTGGTACCGGTGAAACACGAGTGTGCTGGCAAGTCTCGAAGCGAGAGCTATGAAAGCACAAAGAGCGCGCGAGAAGGGGAAGGAACCACTTGGGTAAGGGCCAATCAGTGGGGAGATCGGCCCGCGCGGAGGGGAAGTAAGCCGAGTGTTTTGAAATTTAAGTTTTATCATGGGTATGCGCAGCGGAGATTAAAAGAAAGAACTTGTTGAATTCTTATCGGCTAACTAGTTTTTGATTTATAAACAAAAATGTATATAACGATCTGATGAGATCTAGGCGAAACTTTACTCCAAAATATAATGTGATGTAAAATTAAGAAAAGTAATGTATTTTTGAGTAATTCTGTCAAAATTTTAATATTAGATGTCATCTGATAGTTCACTTAAAATTTCATATTTTTACATGAGACTTTTAATGAACTCAAACGTCGATGTAGCATAAGATGCCTTTACAGCACGATTCTAAATAAGTTACATTCCGGAATTATACGAGCGTTTAAAATATTTATAATAATAATATTATAAAAGATATGGGAAGTATAAACGCATAATAAGCATCAAAGAAAAAATTTAATCGTAAGCTTCTTTATGCAACAAAGTGCACGCTATTTTTATGCTTAGTTAAGCACAAAAACTGATTCTCATCGCATTTTGTGAATGAAAGAAATACGAGCTGTATGTATTTTTAGCTTAAAGAATAACTGAATATTTTTACTTAGGAAACAAAAGTATTTAGTATTGAAAAAAAAAAAAATATTTTAGATCCTTTCATTGTATATGCTAAGAGTTTAGACAATTGAAAATTCAAAGGGTCCTTCGAGGATGGGAAAGAAATGAAAATTTCTATCGACTCGGTCAAAACTACAGGAAAAATTTTTTGAAAACTTTCGGAAAATAAACATAAATTTTAGAAAAATTTGAAAATTTTTTGATTTTTTAAATGGAAAAATAACTAAATGCATGAGAACATGGACAACCCGCAACTATAGCTAGCAGACTCTTAGCGGATAATCGTTTTTATTGCACTGCAGGCCGGTCCAGTAATTTCATTGTATACACACAATAATACGTATACCTGGAAAGATTCCGATTGCCGAGAAAGCAAGACGATGCATCCTACAGTCTTAGCGCGTGGATAACGATGGATAGTTAAATATTTCAAATATTGTTTCATTGTATAAATTCAACTAAATTAAATCACAGCTAACAATTGAAAATTTTTGTTTAATTTTTTTTTGTTTTATCTCTTTAAATATAAAATAATTTTGCTCATTTTTTATAGTTTGTTTCCTATACGCTTCAGATAAAGAAAAAGACAAAAGGGACTTTATTCTAATAACATTTAAGAATTTTTTAGCAATAAAACATTTTCATTTTAACTTTTCTTTCAAATTTAGTTAAATTATTCTAATAACCGAAATTCTATTTTGTTTTGGTTTAAAGTTATTTTTATCATGAAAACGGAATACTTATCTTTTAGTGGAATCACATAAATTTAGATATGTAACGCGATGCGTCTTTACGATAAGATAGTATGTATAATTTATGCTACAAGGGAAGAAAATGAGCTAAGTGTAGAGTGGGGTAAGGTTTTCAACGCGTAATAGTTGGGATTTGATCAGTCCCTTAACTGAATAGTTGGAAATTTCATATTAAATTAAAAAATGGAATGGGGGCACTATGATCATGGGCAATTTTCTACATTACTTGTAGATATCAAAAAGATCTTTTTCAAAATATTATAAACATATAATACTTATAAATAAAAAATAAAAAGGGTTGAAATGAAAAGATTGAATTCTGATTTATTCTTTGAGAAATTTGATTTATTTAAAGCGTGTGGTATCATTCAAAAATATAGTTTGTAACAAAGCTTTGCTCTTTATATAGTCTACATTAGACACATAAAAATATACCAGTATCTAAATGTACGCTCCTTTGGGCGTACGTTATATATTATGCAACATTTTATAAAGACTACTCTGAATGCATTCCAGTACATTAAATATTTTACTTTTGTATTCGTCGAAGCTGAGCATCTTGAGATTCACTTTTTATTTAATTAATAAAAATAAATAACGTTTTGGCAGGACTCATATATTTTGTCAGATCTAAACAATCACAGCGTTTAATAAGCACGCGTATTCGAAACATCCCTTCAGTAAGGCATCTTCAGTTAAATGCATATATTCCTCTAAAATCTCTCGAGTATAGATTCCAAATAAGTAATTTTACTTTCAATTATAAGCAGTAGCCAAAAAATACATAAGCCGTCAGTCAGCGATGCTCATCAATAATCGCAACATTAAACAAAAAAATCATTTTGTGTATAACATTTTCAGTCGAAAATCATGTATAAACTTCATTTTGCCCTTTCTCAACTAAAGAAAAGCACTTCTTCTCCGGTGCGACGATCGAGTTACGCGCGAACAATAAAAAATAAATAAAGAGACTCGACTCCTCTAACATATCTGCACTTATAGATTCATAAAAATAAAGGAAGTTGAGTTGTGCGCCGATTCGTGACATTAGTTTCAGTGTGCGCGCTTCTAGTTGGTGAGGACCTCGTATTCAGTAAAGGAGAGCTCGCTGCCGCCAAACGGGATGTAGAGGCATGCGTGGGATGGGTGGACCTTGCCCGGTGTCAGGGTGTTCTCGTGGTTGGTGCGACCGACGAACAGAGGCTCGCCGTCCTCGGTTTGGCCCGCGGGGATAGCGTTGGGCGGGATGTTGTTGCCGGTTGTCGGCACCCAGACAGCGTTGCAGTTGCACAGCACCTGGAAAGATGGAAATTAATTTTTTGAAATGGTTTTTATTTTTTAAATAAATTATTATTCTTTATTTTTTTTTTCACTTTTATGAAGATTGTACGTATAATAAATTATCACAGTCAAGAGCTACATTCTTTTAAGAATTGTAAAACATTAGGGACAAGAAAACTTTAGTTTCTGACGGAGGACTCTGATTTTTTTTTCAACGACCCTTTCCCCTATTTCCAAGAAAATAAAAATGCTGCTCCGCTATCTCCGATCGTTAAAAGTTCCGCATCATGGTTAGTCTTATGTACGCCTAGAGGTTTGCCCTTCTCAGCTTGAGTAAAGGTCGTAAAATCGATAGACCGAAGATCTGTTTACTGTCTAAATTTACTTTCCCGGTAACCGTAGGTCGCGCTCTGCCAACGCTTTACTGCCCATCATAAAGCAGCTAAATTTTAACGTGCTCCGAAGAAATTAGTTTCTTCTCCATTTTATTTATTTAAAATTGAAATTAGTAACATCAAAAAACAATCCACCTCAATAAACTGCTCTAACATTCGCCACTCAAACCGTAACAACCAAAAAAACATTCCACCATCCAATCACCAACCCGTAACTCCAAAATCCTCAAATCACCTGGTACTCAGACTTGGCGTGCTCCTCCCCGCCCCAGGCGATGTAGCAGCAGCCGTGGCTGGGCTTGACCTTGCCAGGGATAAGAGCACCCTCGTGGCTGGCCCTGCCGACGAAAAGTGGCTCGTCGTCCTCGCCCGCGAAGACAGCGCCAGGAGGTACCGCGCCGGCCGTGGCGTCGGTCCAGCAGGTGCTGCCGCTCAGCTGGTAATCGACTGGTGCCGACGGCGCTGGTGCCTGATGAGGATCTGCAAAAAATAACGGAGAGGATTAGATTAGTCGCGCTGTCAGTTACGGGACGCGGAGGTGTAGTGGGTAGCCTATACTAGTATACTAAGTTGTGTTCGTGAGAAGCGCGAAGGTGCGCGCTGAAGGAAAGGTGCAGCGGCTGCGTTTGGCTTGTGCGCTAAGAGCAGCTGCGCTTCGAGGATTTTTGTGCACTTTTATTAAGTGTATATTGTTTTAATTTCATAGTCGGTGGAGTATTATAAGAATTTAACGATTTAGGGGATTTTTGAGAACTTGGGGAAAATTATTGTTCGATAGTCTATAAGCGGTATAGTAACGGAAAATTTAGATCTATCACATTCGAAGAAATAATAGTGCGAGCGGCCTAGATTAGTTTTGAAATTGAACAATATACTCTCTTGCGAATATAAACGATTTGGAATATCTATAAACGTTAATTATTATTTCTCGAGTGTAATATACGGAAGCGCGAATTATTCTATTTCTATCTCCATCGTATTAAAATCGTTAAAAGTTATAATCCTTTCTACTCTTAAAAAACATTACATCGTAAAACACTAATAAATCAAAACACATACATGAGCACCCACTAAAAAATCATCGCCGATCACGTCAGCCGTCGCAATGTATCGTATCCGATGACGCGGCGCGCATTAATTCGACACCGAAGCACGCAGATTCTGTTTCTAAAATGCCAGGGACATTCTTCTTTTCTTTCTTTTTCTTAAGCTCATACACGCGACCTCAATAGTATACCAGCGCGGTTCTATATAGTCATACATATGAAGCTAAGCGGACGTCCGATGCATTAGGCAAAGATGATAAAAAAAATCGAGGCGATCTCGATCACGGCCCTTTCGTTTGCTATAGCGATGCAGCGGCAGGTGTACAGGTGCACGCAGAGCAATTGAGGCTACTGCGGGCTGCAGCTCAAAGGGAAAGCTTTTTTTGCGCGGACTTGTTTCGCGCGGTAGAGATATGGGTGTTTTAAAATACTGCTTTGGAGAATGGGTTCGAAACTTGTGAAAAAAGTGTGTGTAATTTATGGCAGATGTTAAGTATACTGTTTTAATATTAAGTAACGGTAAAACATAAACAAATTCTTTATAAAACATAAATTGTTAATTACTGCAGTACAATAATAATTTAGCTGTTAATGGAGGTAAATATGCAAATTATAAGGATTTCTATAAATTTCTAAATGTGAAGTATCAAAACAAAGACAGTAGCTAATAATATTATTTGCATCAATGTTTAAATGTTAAGCTCTCTAAATATCCTTGTTCTTAAAACTAAAGATATTTGTTTCTGAGAAAACGTGCTTTATCAATGATTGACATGAAATTTTAAATCGCGAACTGTAACTTGACAGAAAAATGTAATTGTTCGTGAAAATCTAAGTATATACATGCGTATGCGGAATCAGTAATAAGATAATGCACGTTCATAGGCTAAAATAAATGTAAAAAACTTATAAGAAACTTTAAGTAAAATATTTATTAATAGAAATTTGAGAAAAAAATATTTTTCATTACTTGTAGCATTGAATACTTATGATGTGCTAGTTTCTGACAACTATAGATCTGATTCTGAATAATCGATTTTACACTCTAATTACTCAAATCACTCATCGTAAAAAATAAACCTACTTTTCATTTGAGTTCGTGTACTATAGGCTCAAATAATGTTTTCCTCAAATTTCGAAGCAATGTCTATTACATGCTAAAATGTTATAATTTCTTTTACCAATTTTAGATCATAGAAAATTGTTTATCGATTTTCACTGTTCCGACAATTTGTGAAAATATATCATGCCAGCAGTGCTTTACGAGTCTGACCTCAAAGTAGAAAAGACGCCCAGACCAGCTGGCTGCAATAGCAAATCGATTTTCGGCACACTGCGGACCTTCGTGACGCGAAAGGATAACGTCCAGCGTAAAACTAATACTACATATTTTAGAAATGCTTAAAAAATAAGAAAAACCACAGGCAAGCTTTCTAGAAAAAAATAATTTCTGTTAAAATTACAACTAATCAATTCATGCAGTCTACGCAACATGAAAAAAAGAACAAAATTTCATTTCCAAACGTAACGTCTGTCTGTGTGAGTTTAGTGCAAGACGTATAAGGAACAACATTGCTGCATGTTATAGGCGCATCCGCAATTCAATGTTTTACGTACTACTATCACCATCGTCCTGACCGGCAATGCAAATTGCTGCAGAATTGCAATTTGTCGAAGACGTCACGAGCCAAAACCATTCCAAGAATATGTACAAAATTGTCATGAGTCAGATACAGAAAATAGATTAAACTAAGTATTGTCATATTTTCCTTGTTTTTCTTTTAAAACTAATTTCAATCACTGACAACTAATAAAAAGAAAGAAAAATAGCAATTCGTAAACGTATATCTATTGAATTATCATCGCTCAGTAAAATGTCAATTTACAAATTGTATGATAGTTATTAAAATTATACTATAGTAAAACTTTTAATTTACCAATATCTTTAATTCACTCCATTAATATAGTTAAATAAACTTTAAAAATAAATATTTAATTTATTCTGATAAAAGTATAGACATCTAATTAAAAAAAAAAATTAATACTGAGCAATATAAAAATCGTGGCAATGTGTCAAACGTATCGTAGAATCTTACCTTCTATGAGCCATTCACCAGTGGCACCCCAGCCAGTGCAGACACCAAAGTGAGAAACGTGGAATGGATCAGGGTCAACAAAGTTCATGAAAGGTTCATGCTCGCCCTCCTTGCCAACCGTTAGGTATCCATCGTTCCATCTGAAATTTCAATCAGATATAATTAACATGAAAAATCGAAAATGTGCGTTATCACAAGTAATTAGTTGTAGAAAAATATCGATCTTACCTGATCCAGAAGCCACGAAATTCGTCTCCGGTCAGGAAACCTTCGGTGGACACTTCGGTGACGTCGGGTTTAGTTCTGTTCTTACGAATAACTGATTTGGTGTTGCCCCAGCCACCAATGAAGACCTGCGTTCAATTATTTAAAAATAATCAGTTTGATTTTATTTGGTGGTTTTGATTTTGACAAAATTAATAATAAATAATGAAATTATTTATTACTAATTAGTAATAAATAATATCTGCCACAGAGGTGATGTAAAAGCTTAATGATATTATTTAATTTTTTTCATTTAGTTCTTATAATAATTGTAAAATAATATCTTGTTATTATTTTATTATTATCGTCAAAATATATCTTTGAAAAAGAATTGGTCTTTTAAAATGTCGATAATTACAAGATATAAAAAATTTCTCAAAAACTTAATGATTTTATTGAAATTTGTTGTTGAAAAAAAATCAATATTTTTAATACAAACCTCCCACATTGGATCACCTTCGAATGGTCCAGTAGTTAAGGCAATATGAGCATCATGTCCCGCTTTAACGCGGAATTGAATTTGGCTACCACTGACTGGGTAAAAGTGGTATTCCAATTTGTCTTCGGTTGAAAGTGCTGTAAGAAAGTTAGATTGGTTAATAAATGAAAATATTAAAAACAATTAATTATTGGTAGTATTGTTGTATATTGTTTAATATTATTTTAGTAAACATTTTAAGGTTTACTTTGTGAAAATAAATATTAAAAATATCTTCTAAAAAATAGTTACGATATTGCAAAAATTTACAGATTTTAAAAATGTTGTTACTTCGTGTTCTATTATTATAAATCTGAGCTTCATATGAGTAAACTGAAAAAAGGTGCAGTTCACATGTACTAAATTCGGAATGTCAATATACAAAAGCAATTGCGCAACAACATAGACAAGTAAACTGACTTAGCATTGAGATTACGTGGCTTAACTGTGTTAACGGACACCAACTCAAAAAAAGAGACCAGCGAGTACTAATTATCCATTTTAAATTGAGGATGGTTCAATGTTACGCGAATATATCCGGTAGTAACTAAACTAAAATGTGCGAATCAAATTTTGAAAAAGTTCACTTCAGTAACGTAATCTTTGTGCTAAAAAAAATTTGATTTTCAACGGTCATATGCCCACAGACCGGTTTCTTTTTGGATACACAAATAAGGCATTTGCATGCGAATTTTTTAACGAAGCAGGAAGCCAATTTTGCGAATATTAATATTAACCGAAAAGATTAGAACTTGAAATACACAAGCATGCGTTTTATGTCACATTAGACGTAGTTTATATGAATCATCCTTATTTTTGTCCATACAGCCACAGAAACTGCTCTAAGGTCAGCGGCATTTTTTTTCCGACGACCGTCGCATATATCCGTTAACTCGATTGTTATGCCAAGCGTCGGCGACTTGTCGCATTAACTATTATTGTAATAGAAAACCATATTGGGAATAATTTTTACGACGCGAAGAAGAAGTTTAGAATACGTAAAAGAAATATTGTCCTTAACTTGGCTCTGAGTATAGTTAAAACAATTAATATTAATAGCGATAAATATAGTTTGATCCTCCGTCGTAAAATCATAATAAATATACCCTAAAGGTGTGATTTATTTTAAAGAATACCACTCGCATTCTTAAGTATTATTACGTTACGCGTCTCAAGTAATAAAACTTCAAGGCTAATCCTTTCAATGCGAGCTCAAAAAGTGGAGAACGAATTAGCACTGAATAATGTTGAAGAAAAACGGAACTGTGTATCAACTTAACTGGAAACATTTAAACTGAAACGACTTCTTTGAATAAATCCCCGCCAATTAATAACCACATGCAAACGCATCTCTAAATTAAATAATGCAGCTTCTAACGATCCATTTAACACATTTCACCGAACGAAAGAACCGAAGAAGACGAAGAAGCTGCTGGGCAGCTGGCATTGACATAATTAAGGACGCCGTGATTACCGAATGTTCAATCAACGATTTGAAGAAGCGAGCGTTACATTATTCGCTCCATTATGTCATCGCACGTATGAGCTGAGTTATGGCCGTAATTTTCGTCGCACATATATACGTACACACAGACGTGAAAGACGAAGAGAGCAAAATTGGTGCGGTCTGTGTATATATGACACTCGGAGGCACGGCTAGCGTATTAGAACAAGTATCCTTTCGACCCACGCTCCATTGGAGGTATTAAAATCTTCCGACCTCGATCTAGTTCAGATCTAGACGTAAGATCCAGGACGTGCAAAATTTTTGGACCTTGCGCGCCTTGAGAGAGCCAGTGCTATGCGCTTTTCTCAATTTCCATTTGAGCGTGATTACACATTGAATGCGGAATATGTAGATGATAATTTAGCGTCAATGTAAATGTATCAAGATTTCAACTGTTCAAGTGTATGGAAGACTATGCATTCGTCTTTGAAGAATAATAGTTGTATAATGATAATTAGAAGTGAATCGTCGAATGAATCACAGCACGTAAAATTAAAATCAACAACGTTATTTATTAACGAAAACATCAAGCCTCGTCTATATATCAATTAACAATTCCACGAGAAAATTAAGAGTCATTAGAACTTTTGGGAGTTAGATCACCGTTCATTTGTGCACGAATGACAAAAGTAGCGTAATGAGAATAGACACTTAAAATAGTCGTATGAAACAGCATCAAACCCACGCTTTAACTAGGCCCGATGACTTCACGCGCTGCCAGTGAAAGCAACATAAATAATCTCGAATTTTCTAAAAATCTCTCCACGACACTGCAGTCAACATTCTTACACTCGTACAAGCCTCTATACATGTCATAATTATCGTTAATTATTGAATGGATGGATGAATCATTTCCCAGATTGTCGAGAATTTTCTTTTTTGCACTAGTTGCGTATCATCTATATCATGTATATATGTAACTCGCCGATAATAAAAATTCTCATCATTTTTTTGCCGGCATGCCTCGTGCACAAGCGAGTTCCGTACTCGTTAAGGCCGGAATACTTTGTACGCCGGTCACGCAACGAAAATAGCCGCGCGGCTCTTTTTTGCGTGTTCTTAGATCCGAATTTATAGATTAAGGCCGGGCTACGCCCAATATTTCGTTGGACCTGATTTTTCAAGCTCGCAGGGCTGAGTTTCGGAAAGGAGGATCAATACGAAAAAGTTGGTGGAACTGAAAATATGCCCATTGTCTACGTGTCACTCGTACAAACTGTCATTGTATATAAAACAAGCCTCCATTTATAAATTACTTTGTAAAACTTAATTACCTTCAGAATTTCGTAACATCAATACCTTCTCGTAAAAATAAAAATCCAAACTCGCAATTTGAATAACAAATAGCAGCCTTATAAATTATTAATGCGAGACCAAGCCCGAAGGTCGCGGCGCTTAAATAAGCTTAACAGCCGCATCTTTCGGCAAATTAACGGGAGAAAATAACCAACGACACCCGCATCTCTGGCAGCCGTTTCTCTCGCCTATAGGTCTATAGACGTCAGGATCGTCTCTTACAAATGCGAAACATGTGACGGACAAAGGAAGTAATCGGATAAGGAAGCAGCGTGCAGGTGCTCGTCAGACCGAACATCCGTTTGCTGCAGAGCGACTCCCGACCTTTAACATCGCCTCGCTTTTTTCTCTCTTTCTCGCATCTAAGACCGTTTCTATTTTTTTGCGCGCTCGCGATACCACCGGAATAACCGAAGTGGGGAATTTTTTTGGAGAGTCTTTGTCTGTTTGATTTGGATTGAAGTATTTTGCAGCAGGTTAAGAATCTGTGTATTTTTATTCGGGTTGAGTGCGGAAGAAATTTTAAGAGTTGGAGATTTTTTAGCTGTAATAAAGCTTTGCTTATGGAAATGTAAACAGATGTGGTATAATCCCGATTTTTTAAATATCTGTGGAAAATTCACGATCGATTTGATTCATCTATCAAATTGCCGGGCTCTTTTCAAAATAGTATTAATGTCATAAATTATTTTTTTTTTATACTATTAAATATTCTAATAAAAAGTATATTTTAATTCTAGCGCTAGTAATCAAGTTACAAAAAACATTAATAGCTGTTTCTAAGGGATATTTACATACATGTTTACTTCAAGAACTTTGAGAATAAGCCATTTGACCTAAAAGATTATCTTTTTAACATTTACTAGGTCAAACTCGAAAACAGAATTCCAAAATAGAAAATCCCTTAAATTTCAATTTGTTATCATGCATTTAGTGTGTCATGGAAGCAAGATTTATTTGAATTTTTATTGCGTATAGTAGTGTTTTATGAGTGTACTTGATTCTATGTAGTAGAAATAATTAAATTATAGAATAAATTTCCTTTTTCGATTTTAATAAGTTATTTTTAGTATAAATAAATTTAATAAATTTTAAAAATTGAAAGACGAAACAATTTAAATATTTGTTAATAAATGTTTTCTATTTTGTAATATAAAATATGTCTTTTAATAGGTTTTAAAATTTTTCATAATTCATTAATTTAATCCGATTTATTTTAGTACGAAATAATAGGAATACGTGATAAATAAGTTTAATATTTATACCTAAATTTATAAAATTTACAAAATAAATTTTGATTACAATTTTTTAAGGTAATCATTGCTAAATTAACAAATACAAAATAACGATTATTTATCACGTTGAAATAATATATATTTAGCCTATAAAAAGCACAGAAAAAAAATAGAAAAGAAAACATTTTGAAATAGAAAATGTGATTTTCGTTAGTCTCAAAAAAAAAATATTCCTATTTTTTTTCTTAAATTTTTAGACCCATACTGAAGTTAAAAATTCCTTACTATTTTTAAAAATTTTTTAAGCCTAGCGTAAACCAGGAAGCTTGCTGAGTTTAGTCTTGATATATTCAAACATAATAATTTTAAAAATATTTTATTTAAGGATTTGTTACAAGAATTTAATAAAAGCGAAATCTCTTAAAGTATATAATTATTGCTAATGTGAATACATAGCATCAAACTTTTAACTTAATTATCTCTAACCGATTGCTTTAATCACCAAGTTTTTGGCTGAATATATCGTCTGGCTCGTTACTTTCACAAACACATATATACACATATCAATCCAATATCCCCTAATTCTCGATAAAACAATCTCCTTAAGGTTGAATAACAAACAACTCCCATCCCACCATTATTCTCAAAATGACCATCAACTCATTACCTTTCCCCTTCCTTAACGACATCGCGTATTTACCCCTCGCGCTTCCACATCGGGATTTCCCCGATCAAAAAAGGCGCTCCGCCTCTTTCCCTCCCAGGGTTATTTTCGTTTACTCCACAAGGCACGCGTGTACACATACATACGCACACATGCCTGCAGGTTGCCGACCGGCGCTGACATAATACACCCGTAACGCTTTACGCATCCTCCGCTCCCCTATATTTTTCTTTCTTCGCGGGCTCTTCCCCAAGCTCTTAGAAAATCTACGCATCTGCAAGGACCTAGAAATCTCTGGATGAATCATCCCCTCGGCGCCAGCTGTATATATCGATTGGCGAATGCTTTCCGTACATCGAGTTCGTTACGAGAGCACGGGATGGATTCCGATTTTGTTGGTGCCGTTACACGAGCACGAGCGTGACTTCTTTACTGAAATCGCGCTGGTATAGCGGTGCATTCTGCGCGTCCGCGAGCTAGAGTCTACACACCTGGCCGAGGCTTTGAAGTTCCAAGCGGAACGCTGGTCTTTCAAAGATGAATGAAGTTTATCTATGCGCGGTCAGGGAGTCGAGATTTAAGCGAGCGAACTGCCGGGTTGGCAAGCTGCGTTCCGTTTTTGTTTTAATGAAGTTCAAGGCACTAGGAGAGTGGAGAGTGTATTAGGGTCTTGGATTTTTATGGTAACCACGCCCCGATGAAAATAGAATCATTCGCGGCATGGTTTCCAGAATAGAAACGCGCCTGGTTCCGTGAAAATTGTAAGGGATGCTCCAGAAATCTTTTGGAGAAATCGAATTCATTAGCATTTTTTATTGTTCAACTTTTGAAATATTTAACAACGTCGAAGAAACATCGGAGTGGAGACACATGTAACTTACAGTATTTAAAAAACTCATTGATCACAACTCCAGATCGTTAGAAAAACATTTGCGAAGCTCGATAAATGTTATTATTCGGCTACTATAACAGGAGCTGGAAGTAGGTCGCGCGTTATTGGAATGCTAGGCTCGCGGCAAGTGCATAGACGAAACATCGCGCGGGTTTCTACAAATACATCTCCCGACAATCGACAAGTTTGTACAACTTATCTCAACAATAAACGAAACACTCCTCAGCCAGACTTGACAAATCGCATCTACGTTAATAACGCATAAACCGGCATCTACTGCACACCGGCACCAGCATTCCAACACCATCGAAATGTACAAACTCGAAAATCTCAACAGAAAAAAAACCGCTAAAATCTTCAACTTTAATACTCACAGATGGCCATGATGACTGGCTAACAAGTATCCCTCTTCAACAAAACAACAAGCTTTTATAAACCGTGAATAGGGCACAGCGATGCGTTCTGCTCGAGAGTAACTTCCGAACTGACTTGCCGGCGCGCGGCGCGCGTCTAGCTGACGCCAGCGCGCGCTGGCGATCGCTCCTCGCCCCTCGCGCGCGCTTAGCAACTCTTTCGCCGTCTTTTTCTCGCCCAGCCGAGCTCCGATCTAGTATCCTCTCTCTCGCGTGAGTCAGAGAGAAGAAGTTCCGATGCAGAGAGTGGGGTGTTATACGTGTGCGAATACCATCACGCTCCCGGGAATGGTATGAGCTCGTGTGCTGCTGTTGGGCTTGTGAAAAGTGGCCGCTGCATTAGAGTAGGTGTGTGCGCCTGTGTAGGAGTCGGCGCAAAATTCGAATGGAGTGTGGGCATTGCGTCAACGGCGCCGGTGGCGGTAGAGCGATTGAGTGTGGGATTATATGGGTTTGAATGTCGGATCCTTCGGGTGTGGAGGTGAGGATGGTGGGTTTGATTCGGTTTTTGGTGAGGTAATGTGGAGCGGTGATATAGGTTGGCGTTTTGTTTTTTATGTGGGAGTGAGAGCCAAGATTCCTGTTTTAGGAATAAATAAGTAAAGTTTAGCTGTATACCTGTTGATATTTAAGAAGTAACATGGTACTATAATAAGAAAATTATAAGTTATGATAAAATTTTTAATTTTTAAAGAGGTTTTTTTTAATTAGATCGGAAAACCAATATTTTTTTAAATACTTTACATGTCTATAAAATATCAGAGTATAGGTAAGTCGCCGATCAAATAACACGATTGAATTGTGCTTTAAACCGCTTACCCAAAGACGGTATTAGTAATTATTAGTATTGGCAAAAGCTCAACCAGAAGAAACGAAATCTTTTTAAATAAAAAGTAAAATTCACATGGATCTTTTCAAAATATTTACTTGTGGTGTTAACTAACATACATATAGCTTTTTTGCGCATTACCTTGTTTATATTCAATAATGATTCAGCAATTAATATGCGAATAATTGCACTAAATTAAATAAAAATATAGCCCAAAGCAGGTATCCCATTTTGTCCAGAAATTTAAAAGTGCATGATTGATCTTTATTTCAAATTTCTCTCTGTGTTTGATAAATACTTTTTTCAATATTTATTAATATTTATTAAACGTATTAATCTTTTTTTATTACCAATATATACAATTTTACTACGCTTTTTTCAAGATAAAGGAAACGAAACCTATTACATTCTAAGAAAACTAAATAGCAGAATGTCGTACTTTCGGATTACAGATTCGGCTGACATTTTGGAATATATTTTTAGATACCATAATATAAGAAATGGTGGGACCGTAACCCTGAGACTAACACAAAAAATCTGAAGTTTGTGTCTTAATTGTTATCTTAAGAAAAATTTGCAAATTTTGCTTCTTCTTAAAACGTAATTAATTCAGTTCTAAATAAAAAGATCTAATTGAATGGAGTAAATTAGATTAAATTGATTGAAGTTTAGCAAGTAATTATCCAAAGATGGGTTTGCTCACTTAGAACTGATGATATCACTATGAAATATCAATTTTCCAGTGAATCTATGAAATATGCCTGTATAAAAGAAAAGTGCTTGAGTCTCTCAAAAATAATTTAAATTCGATTTTTAAAAAATTGACTTATTTAATTTTAATTAATAGTCACACATATATGATCTTATTAAATTCAGAGATATATTTTTTATATAAATATAAAAAATATTGCAGGGAGAAAAATTTTTTGGAAAAACGTACTAAACGTTTTATAAAGCGGTAACAGACCGAAAAATACAAAAAAATCACTAAACTTTTCTGGAATTAGCACTAAAAAAATAGTTAATTTTACTAAAAATTTAGGAAAAATTACTAAAGTTTTCATAAAAATTTGTAAAAAGTATAGTAATTTTTCGGATTTTAACAATCTGTTACCGCTATATAAAACATTTTGATAATTTTTGCAAAAAGTTTAATAATTTTTACAAAAAAAATATCTTTGTGTGCCTA
>UELX01003298.1:0-23183 GCA_900480035.1 Eupelmus urozonus | reverse complement strand
AAAAACAAAAAATGGATGCCACATAGGTGAATTTATTTTAAATATTTTAACGATAAATTTTAAACTAAACACAATAAAAATTGAAATAGAAAAATATAATAAATCTTTAAATAAATTGGTGACCTCGGAATAATGCAGGATGGGTACAAGTAACACTATATCATCATTTAATAATTTACTACCAACTAATACGTTTTCTACACCAGGTAACGTATTCAAAAATGGCTGTGAAAAGGCCATAGGCGAAATATTGATTCTACCTTTCTGGAATTTTTCAAATATATCCAAGACTTGATTAGAATGATCGTAAATTAAATTTATCGTATAATTTAATACATTAGATAATTCATTGATGTAATTAAAATGAAAACCACCGCTAAATTTATGAGAATTATTTGCAACAACAAAGTATGGGGGTTTATCGAAAAAAATAGTATTTATAATATATCCATTCAAATTTTTCAGTTTATCTAAAAAAAGCTTATTTCTTTCATGCATGCTACATTGGCTATAAACGTTAGTGAAAGGATTATAATCATGTATCATAAAATTACCAACACTATTTATATTTAAAATTAGGAAATCTAAATAATTCAAAGTCCAAGCATGAAACAACAACCGTCGAAATTTCATTTTAGATAATAAAAAATTGCTGTAAATTATAACAAGACACCTTGGTCGCTTTAGAATTGAAGAAGAATTGGAAAGAAAATGAATGATTCTTTGGATATTTTGCCAGTAGAATTCATTTTCATTTTGTAGAATAATAAATATATTCCCATTTCTTGGTCTTGTAAATGTTGGTAAATTGATTAACCTATGGTTATCAGCACTCGTAACTTTATTTATGTCGATTACTACAGATGGAATACAGTTAATAATTTTTTTACTAATCAAATGTATTAATGAAAAATTTAAACTGTTTACTTCACTTATAAATATAGTAATTTGATATATTTTAAGTTCATATATGATTTTATCAATAATATAATCCGAACTATCTGGTAACACGAATGAAAAATAACCAAAATATATAAGAAAATGTACAGTCCAATGCATAGTAAACATTTCTTTAGGAACAAAATATGAGAAACTGAATTAGTTTTTTTCAACGTAGCTGCAATAACTTTTTTTAAAAGTTTAATATCAAGCTAATTTTTTACGAGTAAAAAAATTTTTAAGTTTCATATTTCCTTGTTTTTACTATTTAAGCTAATTTCCACATTAGACAAATCGATATTTGCTGCGGGTGAGTAGTAGACATTTGTATAATATTATACATTTTTTGCTATGCAAAAAAACGGACTAAAATTTAATATATTAAAATTACACATTCTTTTAGACATAAAAATTTAGATAATTGTTCAGTTTTAAGTTTTTAAAGAAAACAACTATTTTTATCAAATTTTTTTACTAAATAAATGATAAAAATTTTCATGTACATCTAATCAATTAGAATATCAAATTTTGTAATCCATTTTCAAAATTTGTAAAATGCTATTTTGCGCACACTGAATCTAAATAGTATTTTTCGTAACAAGGGCGTAAAGTTTCACAGCCACGTGTGATTGCCGTGCACGAGGGTCGGCGAAGCCATCAGTATGTGTGAAATTGCACTTTTAAAAATATGCAAAATGTGTAAAGTGCAACTTTACGCATACTATATCATAAAAATACTATTTACGTTTTGTTTTGTAAATCATTATTTATTTATAATCTCTAGATATGCCTAATTATAAATTGTTCCTGATTTTTTTATGTACAAAATTTAAAATATCTTAAATATTTTTATATTTTATTCCCTATCAAGTTTAAATCTGATCTCATTTAAAATATCAATTTTAAAATAACAAAAACAACTTATTTTAGCAAATAATTGAAGAATTACGTCCGGAATTGAACGAGTGGTTACCTTTAACATTGGAAGTTAGAAAACTAGAAATTTTACAGACTGAAATGCAAAGGGAACTAGAAAAGCTTGAAGAACAATTACCTTTAGAAAATTTAATGATTGACGATATTTTAACGCAATTGATCTCAGAAATAAAAATCTTAGACAATAAAACGGTAAATACAAATTTTTATTTGAATTTGTTTATCTCTTTAAAATTCCTTTTATGAAATATATTAAACTATACATAAATATACTAATTTGTATATAGATATGTTTGAATATTTTTGACTGTAAATAAGGTATATTTTAAAAATAAATATATTTTACAGGCTGATTGTGTTCAAGAAATTCAAAATGCTTTTGGACTCCTTAAGTCATCAGATAAGTTAATTACAAAGACTAAAGAATCCCTTCTTGTTGAATTAGAAAAACTTCGTTTATTGCAAACAAATGAAAAAAATCAATGGGATGATATCGATCTTAGTACTGAACTGATTATTTTTCAAGATAATATAGACATCAATGCTTTAAGAAAAATTATGTTAAAAGGAGAAACTGGAATTTATAAGCATTTAAGAGCGTGTTATAACAAAGCTTCAACGTGTATAGACTTTCAATTTAACAGTGAGACTACATCGGAATTTCCAATGTTGCGAGTGCCTATTTATTACTTGGTGGATTTGTACAAGACTTTTATTGTAAATGCATCTTTAAATAAGCAAATTAGTGAAGATATTGCGGTTATGGATGAAGACATTTTGGAATCGCCGATGACATCTCCGTTAGATCCAACTGTTATTGTCTTTCCTCATCGTGGTTCATTTGAATTATTGAAGCTTA
This sequence comes from Eupelmus urozonus, assembly GCA_900480035.1. NCBI lineage: Eukaryota > Metazoa > Arthropoda > Insecta > Hymenoptera > Eupelmidae > Eupelmus > Eupelmus urozonus. The sequence continues at coordinate 20,449 of UELX01003298.1, read as the reverse complement.
CTGATCTAACTTGTAAAACAGCTCTACAGCACAGCGAGGAATTTGAACAAATCTTAAAGACTTGGTATGTTTCTTTAATAAAAATATTTTTTGAATTAAGTACAAAATTTTAGCAATTTGAAAATTAAAAAGAAATTAATTTTAAAAAATATTTATTTTTCTAATGATTATTAATTTAATTTACTAAATTTAGTTTGTATAATATAATTGGTTAAGGAAAATTAAAATGCAATCAGTTCTCAAATTTAACAAAATTGCACTATATTTTTTATAGGTCCAATCAAACTGTGCGCGAGGTAGTCTCCAAGATTTTCTGCGACAAAACCGTTTATGGAGCTACGTTAGATCAATGGCAAAAACGTTACTCGAATCTCGTTTACGTTTTACAAAAATCGAATATAAATGCGTAACATAGTTACCTCGATATTCTTACTTGTACTGTCGTACTAATTTTAAGAAGTTATTTAATTCTCGAATTTCATGTATATATGAGCTTTACAAGATATTGTTGAACAGATTTTTAATAACATTTTACAATAAAATTCTTGATTCTTATAAATATAATATTTTAAATATATTTAAATTTTTCTTGTATTTTTTTTATAAAATCCAAGTGAGATACAAATTTATACATTTTTATTGCATATCACTTAAAAAATTATACATTAGTGTAAATTGATTAATGTTTTTGAAAACAATCGAAAAATAAATCATGCTCTCATTATCGCAAAAATTGATTCTTCATAATTCAATGTAATACAATAGTTTAAATCATTATAATATACAATATTGATATGTAAGAAAGTGTAGAAGTCTTAAATATAAAAAATTTTATTGCCGAAATTTGTACCATGCTGTCTCTGGTGGAAAAAATATATATTACAACCACTTTATTTAAAATATAAATTGTGAAGTGTCGATATTAATATTTTCAATGATTTAGAAAATGTATGTTTCCGTATAATTTTTCTACTTATAATATTTAACGGTAAATTATTATTTCTACCGCAGAAAAATGTATATAATGAAAAATAATACAAATGAAATCTACATACCTAAATGAGAACAGTTTAAGAAATGAAGCTTAAGAGCTAAACTTATAAAGCAATAACAAAAATTGCTGCAATAAAAATAATACAATCTCACAAAAAGATAGAAAAACTAAACCAACACAATATAATGTCCTAAATCATTGAAAAATTTTATAAAAATCATTTCGTTAATCATTTCAATATGTCATTCGCATTCATCTGATTCACACGTCTCAACTTTACAAACAATAAGTAAGATAAATTTCTCCCAACAGAGCTACGTACTACTTATAATCTAAGAGTCTTTTTTGCGTTCTCATCACGCTTTCTCATCCGCAAGGAATTCTAGTCTTTTTATAACTTTGGCCATGTCGAAGTCTTTTGCCAGTTTGAGATAGTCAACTTTCCTGACCACATGAATTGTGGCCCAGAGTGGCAAAAGCTTACATAATAACCTGATGTGCTCTTCGAGTTCGTTGGCCGTAAGTTTCGTACGATAGGAGTCATCGAGCTTTTTCACTACGTGTTCGAGGATGAGCACACCCTTCTTTTCACTAACGAAAATGTTGCGTATGATTTTTGCCATCTCGGGTAGTCGAGCGTACTTTACTGCGTCCTTACTGGCATCCGTTGAGCGTGTCATCATCTCCAAAGCTTTAGCTGCCTGTTTCGCCCGAACCTTCTCGAGTAGGGCTAGAGGTACACCCTTTAATAGACTGTTTGTTGCGGGTGTAGTTTTTGGTGTGGCGGGCGGTGTGTCCACTATGGAGATCTCGACGTTCCGTAACGGCGTGATAGTGGGTTCTGCTGTTTCTGTAATATTATTTGTGTTAAATTGTAGAGTTAAAAATTCTTTTAGTACAATCGACATTTACTCTTTTGTTTTTTATTTTTAAATGACAAAATAAATACTGAATTATATATTGGTATATATTGTTTACATTACAACTCTATTTTTGAAAATATTGATCATTCAGGATTCTATCTTATATTTGCTGTTTTCCAAAACTTTTTAATCTTACTTAAACTTATCTGATAATGCAATTATCTGATGTATTTATAAATTATCTACCAAACCTTTAAGCTATAAAGTAAATACATGACTAATTTAGAAATATGCGCTTTAAAAATACTATTTTTCACATTAAACGATTTAATTTATATCAACAACTTTATTTATATAAATCAAAATATATGAAAAACAAATCTCATTACCTGAAGGATTCAGCTCAGTATGTGTTCGGTTTTCTGCCAGTCTCTCTATGGCCTTCTTCATGCGTGAGTTATCATTGAACAATTTGTTCGCCCTTTCCAGTACATCCTTCGCTGTTGCTAGTTTTTCTTGAGCAGGCGGCAACGGCAATTCCGCCTTTTCGATATCCCGACAACTCTCGACGTCAAACTCTGGATGCCACCTGGTGATCTTGTCTTTGGGAATCCTTAAGGGCGTCTCCAAACTTAATAGGAACTTTTCGTGCTCATCCTTAACAATATTTAACAAAGTATTATGGAACTTCCGCCTGCGCTCTAGAAGAATGCTTGGACCCATGGTTGTCTCCATAGCAGATTTTAGAACGTCATCCGCATCTGGAGTGTTTCTGCCGCTTTTTCCGGAGTCGCTCTCGATAGTGGGCGTGATAACAAGCTCGTATTTGTCTGGATTCGAGGTACCAAAACTGCGCATTTTTTCTTGACGGAAACTGAAGGCATCTGGATAAATCGTTTTGATCTGTGAATAAGAAATTTTTTCATATTAGTAAGAAAATTGATTTTTCTGTTGTGCTTGAATTTTATTAAATTATATAGAGATTCAAAATAGTAGTGCAAACAATCTAGAATACTACTATTTCAAAAGCAGTTATATTTTTTTATGACAACTATGCATATTCTCACCTGAGCCAAATGATCAAGCATGAAATTACGGCGTACAAGTTCTTGAACCGCGGGCCTTAGTTTTGTAAACGTAATAACTTCTTTACGATTGTGCAGCATCGCGGCAACCGTGTCGATGCTGCGGAATACCTCAACAAGGAAGCGGTACTTGTAAGGCAGGCACAAGGCTTTTCCTTCAGTCTCAATCAGGGACTGATATCTTTGATATGCTGGAGTTTTTGTGGGACTAGCCTTAACTGGACTAGCTGGAGTTTCTTTGGGCTCAAAGAGCAAACGACGAGCAGGACTGGCTTTTGGTGAGAGCTGAATGGTCTTAGTAGGACTAAAGAATTTATTGGGTGATTTTATTGGGCTTACTGGTATTTCCAACTGGATGCGTTCAAACTCCTTGATTTTTACTCTTTCTTCATTCTTCTTCATTTCTTCCCGTTTTTCTTGATGCTGCTGATTCAATTTATCCAACTTGTTTTCACAATTTTTAAATTTAGCAATTCTGGCTCTTAGTTCTGCTAATCTTGAGCTAGTGTTTATTTTGCTTTTTATTTCATCCAGATTCAGATTTTTCTTTGCTGGCGACTCCTTAGTTGGAGTTTTAAAGATAGCAGGCTCTTGTGGCTTTATTTCTGACTCGCTGGTCTTGGCAGCTCTTGCAGTTCGTTTTTTTGGAGTTTTCTTAGGGCTCAAGCATCCCAATTTTTCAAAAACGATTTTTTTGTCTTCTTCAATTCCTTTATTGACTTTTAATAAAGTCTCGCGTATATCGGGTTGACGACTGTCTTCGTTCGTCGACGTACGACGCGTTCGCGTCGATCTCGATTTTGTGGCTGCCTTTGATGTCTTTGAGCTCATGTCGAATTGTAAATTTCTTACTGCCTTCATTGTTTCAATTTTTGTCTGTAAATAAAAAGTTAAAATTTAAGATAAATATTTATGCAATAATTGAAGGAAGTATTGAAAAATGTTGATAAATATGTGATTTAGAGTTACAAAATACAATAATTTTGATGGGGTATAAAGAAAAAGTATTAAGCATAAACACTTTTCAAAGTTATAAGTATTTCAAAACTTAATTGACAAATATAATTTTTTTCCTGATTGATCCAGTAATATCAACTGTTATGTTTAAAGTTTACATAATGCTCCATTTTCGCAATGAACAGAAGTGCAATGTCAGAAAAATTTTAAATTGCATGTAACAATTATAACTGTCAAATAAGCTGTGACTTCATTTGTGTTTCTTTCTTGTCCTACTTTACAACTCTTGAAAAATTGATCTAAATACCTTTGGTGTTTATGTAAAAAATTTTAAATAAGATATGTAAAATATCCAAAATAAAAATCTTAAAATAATTAAAAAATATTATTTTATTGTATGATTAATGAATTGTATTATTACTTTGACTCATTATATATTTTTCTCTAATCTGTTGAAAATTAGTGGTTACTAAAAATATTAAATATGTTTATTTGTGACTATTTTTAGCTCTTCCATCATCTTATTAAATATCAAGATCTTTAATGTAGTATTAACTAAAATATATAAAAAAATAACCATCACATGTTGCTAAAATTAAAAGTTTGTTATCATCAAGTTAGTTTTATCATTTCATTTATCTCAATTATTCCAGTTTCAAGAACATAACACACCTCTGATATGGATTCATTTATAAATTTTGTATTATGAATTAAAATTCTGAAAAATATAAATAACCAATTTAGCAATAAATAATTGTCTGCAAGCACCCTAGCCAGCTAGAATTGAAATATGCAATAATCATAAACGATTTAGTTTAAACAAAACGCGATAAACAAATATTATTTTTTAATCTACTAAGTACTTACAAAGTAAACAATAGATTAAAAATACAAAAACATACGAAAATCGGAACAATAAATAAACAAATAAACGAATCGTCAACATCAGCCAACCCAGTCACAAATTCCAAAACGCATGGCTCAACTCCAAGAAACTCGGCATCAACAAAAGGCCATATCGAAGCATAAGCATCCATACCCAGCAAGCCCTTTAAACACCCCAACGGAAAAAAGGCCCTAACAGCGTCTCATCCAAACTGCGCACATACGAAAAAAAAAACTCTCTCACCGTGCTCTTAATCGGGCGTTCGATCTGGGCAGGTTGATCCTCGGGTATCTGGGCGAGTGCCTCTCTTCCATCGCTGCCGTTGTCGAGGATTAGAACCTTCGACTTGTTTCGGAGTTCCTCGCTGGCCCGCCGCTTCCTCGTGGCAAAGTACGAGGTGACCGTAGGCTGCGACATGTTCGTCGTCGAGCTCGCGGCCCTCGACGTCTCGAAAACTTGAAAAAAACACTCTCCAGAGAACAGCTACGCAGACGAGGATGCAGCTCCGAGACTTTGAAAAACAACGGCCAGTGCGATGGTTAAGAATGCAGCCAGTCGGGGGTGAGGGGGGGAGGGGGAGAGCGACCGTTGAGAAAAATGCGTTTTGCCGAGTGGGCCCAGCGTGCAGCGCTCACTAATCGCCTCTCCGCTATATACTCTGGCTGCAACGGTCGTCGTCTACTCTCTGCAGTGTCTGGCTGGCGTAGATTCGTTTGGCGCGCGGGGCCAGCAAAAGCGCGCGTATTTTGCGCTGTTGCCGCGCTCGTTTCCCGCGTAAAACGCGCGCCAGTTCGAATTTTTGTCCGGGAGCGCGCTGTTGCCGTCTGCGCCGGAGTCGGTTGTGATTCGTTGCTGCCTTGCTGCGCTGTGTTTTGGGGAGCACTAGCGCCGAGGCCGTCCAGCGAGCGATATGTTGGATTTTTGGTGGAGGCGCGGTGAGAGTTGGAACTGTTTAGGTAAGAATGCACTAATGTGTCTGCGGAATTGTCTTGGAATATTTCTGACGAATTATACTTTTTCTTAGGTTTCTTAAAGTAAGTATGAATGGAAATTTTTTGTCTTAACATTTTGGTCTAGAATGAAGGACTGTGTTAGCAGTCTACGAGCATACTGACGAGCATTGTTGGAATGCGTTTGTATATAGGTTGTAGATACAGCCTAAAAATGATAAAAAACAGAAAAAACGTTGCTGCCGCCCGTCTCTGTGTAAGTACGCAATAAAATAGTTCCAAGTTTCGCTGTACGCAATACACACCTTAAGGAGATTTAACAATGTTTTTGGCGCTGTAAGAAACAGCCGTGCCTCTTGTCAAGGTGAATTGAGATATGAGACCTGTCACAGATACGGAGGCGGAGCTTAGATAATATATTTTTTTAGGTTTATTTAACCTGTTTACTTATAAATCATTATTTGTATATGCAAAATAGGAATTTCTTATGCAATACAAAAACCTTGAAATTTTTAATCTTGTAATCAATAACCATATAAAGCTAATAATAAAAAGGAAATATTAAAAGTTTTATATAAAAGTACGTAATCGAACATACAAAATAAATAAAACAGCCTTCTTATTATGTTCTTCTATATATAGGTACTTTATTTACGACGTGCCGTATGCTTAAAAAATTTACCCGCGCAATTTGAATTATTTAACAAATATTCATTAATGTTTATTAATTCTTTAAAGAATTTGTCAGAAAATTTGGCGAGTTTATAAATTAGTATACCGAGTTGTTCTAACATATGCATTCATTTTTGCAATTTTTCGGTTGAAAAAAACGAAAATAGAGTGAAGATTTTTCGACGTACCTATACTAAAAGCGTATTTTAAAAGCTGAAAAATGAACAAAGCCGCAGTTGTACAGCTAAACGTTTCGAAATACTTAAGTTATGGATACTTGTAATCTCATTTTAAAGAAAATATGAAAATGAGTTTCTACTTAATGCAAATGCTTCAGTCCTTCATAAATACAAGTACTTTATAAATTTTCGAAAAATAAAATGAAAGTAAAACAAACTTCAATTTGCCGTTTCTAGAATAGAGAATTGATAATAAACCCAAAAGTTATGTTAAAAAGGTTGAGTAACAAAGTAATAAGAAAAATCATTCATTTTTGGCCTGCAGAATTTTATAATTAATTAGTTCGTTTTTACTCAACTTTAAATAAGCATAACTTTTATTGAAAAATTTGAGTAAATAAATTGATCATTGACGAACCAAGATGTTGCTAGTTATATAGTTAAAATTTATTTTTGTCGACGTTTCGGAAGATTTTCAACTCCCCTACTCATGACTTTAATAAATTAAAACTAAGGTTTACATTTCGAGTTCGTAAAGATATTCCCGCGTTTTTGGTTTACGAACCCGAAATGTAAATCTTAGTTTTCATTTATTAAAGTCATGAATAGGGGAGTTGAAAATCTTCCGAAACGTCGACAAAAATAAATTTTAACTATATCACTAGCAACATCTTGGTTCGTCAATGATCAATTTATCCACTCAAATTTTTCAATAAAACAACTACGATGAACGATAAATTCTACCATAAGCATAACTTTTGCTCTAATTGCCAATTCTTTATTCTGAAAACAGAAAATTTGCTTTGTAAATGTATCAAGTTTGTTTTCTTAATTTTCATTTCTTATTTTTGACGGAATTTTATTAAGAATTTATTTAGACAGAAATATTCATATTTTAAGTAAAAGATTTTTTCATATTTTTTAAATGATTTTAGCCCATAACTTAAGTATTTGTGGTAAAAACATGGCCCAAAGTTTATCAAGATCCAAGACCAATATTTCAGGTGGTCTCTCTGATGAAAGAAACCAATACAAACCGTTAAAAACCTTTATAAATTGATACGAAAATCTAACATATTACTGATTTTTGCACCAGTTTATATTAGATTCTATTGATTTCTTTCTACAAGAAAGGTTCAAGTTGATATGAATAATTGATTAGTAAGATTGTTCAGTTAATATTCATTTTACACTTTTAAGAAAAACTCTTATTCGAATATCTGCAAAGATTTCTGTATCCTATTTTGTATAATAAACCCTACAAGATTCTTGTGGGAGAACTTATCAAGAATTCCCATATAACCCTATACAGGAATTCCGCGTTCATTATTATCACGCAGAACATCCTGTAGAGATCTCCTAGGACATATTTAACTTTGTTTTTTCCGACATTTCTATAAATATAAAATCATTTATTGCACATAAAATAAAATCATAATTATTTGTTTTCTTTAATAAATCTGTTTATAATATCATCAATACGATATCACGCTCCATACTTATAATAGTTAAATGGTTTAGTTAATTATTTTTTTGAGTCAGCACTATTCACTAAATCTAATTTAGAAAATAACCCCTCTTCCCCTACATAATTGTTTATCATAAAAGTTGAATAAGTTGGTAAGACTATTTTAATATTTATGACTTTTTTAATAATTAACGAATACCTGCATAGCTCGCTCTTCACTGAGAGAAAAATTAAGAAAATAATGGAAAGAATTACTATTTTTTATCGTAACTCAAGATATGGTCGACATTTTTAAAAATATTACTAGTTAAAAAACTGCAGATTTTATCATCGAGAATAGTAGTACATCAAAGGTCGCCGCGTCCCTTTCTCGACGAATTTTCACGAAACGAAATTTACTATGTAGACTGGTAAAAATTTCAGGGTAGCGAACAAAATTATTTGTGAATTTTTTGATTTTCTATATTGTTTGTACGTTATATTTTATATTTTTTTACCGTGCAATAATAATAATAATAAACACATGTTATATATATTATAAATCTGACTCAAAACTCATTTTCATGATCAAATTTGCAAAAAAAAAGAAAAAAAATCATGAGGTTTGAGTTTTAAGCACTGCAAAATAAGGTACAATTTTACTAGTCAAAATAGTAAAAATTCTCATTCAAAGTTACAAGTCTTCCAATAACAATATTTACCATTTATTCTCACTAGGAAAAGTGACTATAATAGCGCGTAATAATTGTTAAAAAGAAAACCATATCTTGAGTTACGATAAAATATAGTAATTTTTGCTCCTTTTTCTCTTAGTGTTGATTTTAATTCGAGCAAAACCGAACAAAATTGGACCGAATATCCAGTAATTTTTTATTCATCGAACTTTGATAGAAAACCAAATTGTAATTCAATCTCTTTATATATGTTGTAATTTTTTCATCTAAACAAGTAACAAAAGTATAGACCAGTAGTTAATAAGAAGTAGTATTATTAAGAATACGACATATTTCTTGTCTATGATTAATTCGCTCGATCACAATCAAATGGTGTTTTTGGCAAGATTTTCCAATAATCACAAAAACAAAAAACGACTTGCGCGCGCGGCAAATAAAAAACTTAAATATTCATAAATCTAGCAAATTGGAAGATTTTTATCTCGGTACTTTTTAAAATTAGAGTTGTTAAATAACGTCTTTAATATTTTGCTAAAATTATTCTTTAAGAACTGATCATATTTTTATGCTTCATCTGATTTTAATTATTGAAATATAATTTTGTTCCTTTTTTAATTTCGAATAAAATTATAAATAGAAAAATTAAGAAATGAATATGCTTTGCGAAATTGCATCAAATACTTTACTATTCTGGCTAAAAAATTACATAAACCGATGGCATTTTGTGAAAAGTCGAACATATCTGGAATTATACTCCAATTTAGTGATTTTTTCCTGTTTTTATTTTCAGTGTAAGATACAAAAAACTGTTGCCTTATTAAAAATTTGAAATTACCTCAAGTTAAGTTGCTTTATCGGAAACATGGAATTAAGTTATATTAGGATTTAGGCTAAAAAGAGATTTGAATTAACTTTAATATTGTTCATTAATAATACAGATTAGTAAAGAGTATATTTAAAAGAGTGAAAAAGAGTTTATTAGTCAAAAAAATTCAATTATTGTGTTTCCGAGCCAGGAGTGAAAGTGCCACTTTTTCATTTTTGCCTCAAATTATATAGCATGCACCACAGGGAGTGAAACTGTTACCTCGAACACGTAGCACATGTTTGCTATCTGCGCTTTCGGCTCGGGTGGCAATATACATGTGCTACGAACTCACCAATTCTTTACATCTGTATGCACAATATTCTGTTAATAATATTAGTTTGATTATTAAAAATTTATTCATTGCATGTATGTAAATATATACATGTTGTTTCCATAAATAATAATCTAAATTAATTACTTTGTTTGTCTCTAGGCAAATTTTACAGTAACTATTATATTAAATTTTAACGAAATTAATCTTAAAATCTTTTATTCCCACCTCAACGATAATGGCCACTTACTTCCCTGGAAATACACGCTGGAAATGGTCTATTATTCTCGCAAAACTCGAGGAGGGAATAATGGCCCATTATTCCCTCCTAGGTCATTATTTCTCTGTCAGCATTTTTATTAGAAAAAATAGAAAATTATTAAAAAAATCAAATAAGTGGCCACAGTTAAGGTCGGAATAAAGTACTATATGCACCTCGAGAGTAAAGTAAATTATTCCCTCGGGTGAATCTACCGAAATAAAGCAACAACTAAAAAATTATTCTATTCATACAGAGCGGATTACAAGCGATAAAATAATTTTATTTTATTATTCGAATTACCAGACTTATATCTCGGCGAAACTTTTGCATAAACTAAAAGTAGCGTCACTAAGCATGTACGAATTTTCCTGATTCAAATATTCACCAGGAAAATGTTTTAAGGACCGAAACGAGAAATGAGGAAATTGACTTTATTTCGGTAGATTCAGAATCTCCGAATTAAATTTTTCAGTTCTTCCTGGTAATAAATTCATATAAAAAGTATAGTAATAGTATAGAAAAATAATCGAGATATAACGTATCTAACTCATTTTACAAAGCAAATCATAAGCTATTATAGCATATTTCAGTTAAGAACAAAAAACGGTTCCTAGTGAATAATTTAATCAGGAAAATTCACACATGCTGATGCGAATAAAAAATAAAATCGATTTTGTCAACTCTCATTTAGGCCTTTAAAATTACTTACTGAAGATAAAATTGAATGAAAAAGAATTGTAAGAATAGTTTTTAACGTCATTGAGTCATTCTCACAAAAATTAGTGAGATATAACTTACAGCAACGGCTAAAAAAATTATTCTTTTTGTTAAAGCTATTTTTCGACCATATTAACGGTCAGCTTTAAAGTAAGACGTATCAAATACTTAGTTTTAAACCTTAACGCAGCTTTTCACACAATAATAAAAATTTATTCGAAGAAGGTTTCAAACTTCAACTACATTACTAATCTTGATTTTTACTACGTACATACATGTAGATATTAAAATACTATTCTATCCGAAGCGTAGTGATTCAATAAAAGCTTTACTGGATTATAGAAAATCGTGCTTATGTAAACAATTTTGCATTACAAATTAAATAATTAAGTTGTTAACCATAATTGAAAATTGCATCTGGTTACGTACGTTCAAGCGAGTAAATCCTCGTGTTGAAACTGAACAAGCTTAAATATCGTTCAGACTCATCGGCAGACGGAAATCGAGCATTTAACTTGAAAACGGTGCTTCGAGTGCCCTCAGTGTAATCAAGGAGGCACACACCGTGCGAGCCGCGCCTCAGTTCAAACATTGACTATACACATACTTTGAGCTCGACCGGGCCATTCGGAAATTGATTACCAGAGTATTCCGAAAATTCTTTTGAATTATTACATATCTCTAAAATATACACGAACCGCCTGTGGTTCATCTGAATGCGTTCAATACACACATGATCAACCGGCATAGAACAATTTTTTGAGATTTCAATTAATTATCAAAAATTTTGCGTATAATATACAGTAAAAATATTGATTTAAGGTATTCCGTATTCATGAGAGAAGCTTCAATTTGACGGAGAGTAGTCAACATAGCTGTTCTTAATAAGCTAATGTACGCATAGGAGAGTACAGAAGAGAGGACGAGAGGGATTAATCTGATTACAAGAGCTATTGTTAGATGACGAGCGAATGCGATGTGATATGAATTCTGATTTTAATGTAAGTATTATTAGCTTGCATTTTAATGATATTTGTACAGTCTTGACACTCGTTATTTTCATGTTTGTTACTTGCTTGTATGTGCCTGTAGCATTCATTCAGGGATGAAAATATCAGTCAGGTTGTACTGTTACCGATCTAATTTGCAATTATGTATTTTTAAAATAAATTCTTTATTAATCACTTTTTCTGGATAATTGTAAGAAAGCATTTCCACGAATCTTATTTATTATTTAACACGGTTTTTGGATGACAGCTTGGAAATTCTGAAATTCAACCGTAGTATCCTCGGATAGTATCAAGCTTTTCCATCAAGCAATGGAAATTCTTAACTTAAAATTTCTCTTGCAAATCTTGCATTCTCCTCTCTCGACTTGTTGGAAGAAATTAAATATGCCTGTGTTAATTCAGAACAAAGATTAATAAAGTTAGCTCACGGCGTGCCTCTCGCTCGTTCAAAACTTGATTCTCGCCTTGAGTAGAGCTAGTAAGCTCCACGGATAGCACTCGAGCTAGAGCGTGTACGTAGATATACATAGCTACAAGATCTTTCTCTCTCTCTCTCTTTCTCTCTCTCTCTCTCTCTCTCTCTCTCTCTCTCTCTCTCTCTCTCTCTCTTTGCGTGTATCCTAGAGAATCGCGCGCGCGCTCTGCGAAACTGCTCGCGCTCGTATCGGTAACAGGCGTATGAAACCGCCACTTTGGAACTAAAACGGGAACGGTTCGGTAACAGGTTAGAGAGCGACCGCGTTGATGACTTCGTCTTCTCTCTCTCTCTCTCTCTCTCTCTCTCTCTCTCTCTCTCTCTCTCTCTTGCGCTGTGTTTCGTGTTCCTTGCTGCAACCTCCCTCCTCTGAGTTAGCTCAGTTGCGAGCTTAAACTCTTAGCTCTACCCCACCTGGATAGGGGGAAGAAAGAGAGAGGGGGGGGGAGAGAATTGAGGAGCCGTGACATTCTAGTGCGCGAAGAAACGGATATGCACTCGGAATAACAAATACAGCGAGAGCTCGCCACTTTGCAGCAGCGGAACTCAAACTGCTTATAGCGGCACCCATTACTTCTATCTATACAAAGGAACACGAACTACGAAAATGAATCTCATTGACCAAGATATCGCAAACTACGAAGAAATGGGGGCGCGTTAGCTGTCTCGAGATCTGCTCTTCGTTTCTTCTTAACGCGCCCTGTCTTCCATTATAATCTAAATGGTCACCTGCTTTTCGCACGATCCGCTAGCTTGTTTTCTCTGTCCTTTTCGTGTGTACGACTTATTGGAGGATTTGGTGTATTTTTGAAAAATGTTTATGTCAGTAGGAAGCTAAAGTAAGTAAAAGTTATTTTTCCTCAGTTTCAGCATCTTAAGATGACTACGAAGGTTAGATTGGGTTCCACTTGATAGTTTACAAAGTTCGTTTTTATTTTTTTCAAACTTTTTGGTTTCTTTCAATTCTTCGCCATTCTATTGGGTTGTAATTGTACGTTAGAAGATTAGAAAATTTCGAAAAACCTTGTAAACCAACTGTAATTGCGAAATCTAACTTCCCAAGTTACAGTTTCGTGGCTTTAACAATATATATCTTCAAGCAAAAATTTAATGAAAAGCTTGAATTTTTAAAAATTTTTTATTTATTACTCTTGTTTAATTGAATTAATATTGACGAAATTTAATATTGATTTTCTTGAAGTTATTGTAAGAAGAAACAAACGATGTCCATACATACGGTTACTCGCTAAAAATGATTTTTCCACCATTCCTTTTTCAATAATTTAGTCGACTATTCCAATTTTTCTTTGTATACAATCGAAAAACTTACAATTGAAAGAATACTATCTTAAAGTTAAAAAAATATTTACTTTTAAAGTAGCTAAAACCACCTTTTATATTTGATTGATAAATATTCTATATTACAAGAGAAAATTCCATGACGCAAATTAAAAACTCAAGTACATGTGAACCGAAGAAAACGCAACCCATAATAATCTTACAAGCCACCAAAATAATTAAATCTTAATTAGTAAAAAGTCGATTGATTCTCCGCAGCATAAGGATCGCATGATCCCTTAGCCAGACGCGGTCTTCATCAGTATCAAGTGCTCACGATGCTAGTTAAGAGTTGATATACGCGCCTGCTACTCTCGGCTCTCGAGTGCGAGATCAAGCGCGGCTCATATCCGCGCGCTCGAGATTTTGCATGCGCAATCCAGGCGCACGAGCTGTATGACTTATCGGCGAACGCGCGCGCGCGCGCCTGGCTCCCGGAGATACGGCTTCTCTCCTCATCCCCAGAAATGAAGTGTACCAGCACTGCCGGGAGAACTTGTGTTCTATCGATCCTCGGGACAACGGAGTCATTACCTGCATTAGACGTTCATGCGGAGTCAACCGCCTTGCTGCCGCGCGCTGCTATCTGACTTGAGTGCTGCTGCCGCCACCGCCGACGCGATGACGTATAGGGAACGATAATTCTTGGATTAGAGGGATGCAAGCGAGGCGTTGTGTAGTACCTTTGCTGATGGCTCTAATTTCGCTAATTGGCGGCAGATGAACTTTTAGGGGGGAGATTTTGAGGAATCGAGATGAATATTTATAGCAACTGATTATGCGATGAAATTTTTCGTTAACCTGCTGTTTTTTATTCGAAAATAGCGCTCTTTCAAAGTATTGAAAGCAGCAGATGCAAATTTATTCAGTTTTTTTTTTTTTTTTTTTTCAAAACAAAGGAAAAACTTGTCATCACTCTATGTATAAAAAGAAGACCTTCACCGTAAGCGCATCTATTGTTTTAATGGCCTGACATCGCTAAAGCAATTGCATTTTTTCTGCTTCGAGCGGTACGCGCGCGCGGCCTATAATGGGCAATTAATATGTAGAGTCGAGCGCGTCGGCCGAAAAAGCCGAAGCGCGTTGCTTTTTGCCGATCACGTGATCGGGCCGCGTTCAGCGCTCGAGGCTTTTTGCCACGCCCCGGGGCCTGCCGAGGTACGAACTATTAGTTTGGACTCTGATCGAAGGCTCTTCGGAGTTATCCCTTCGCCTCGTTGGGGCTAAATTATGCGCGGGTCTTGTCGAGAGAGAAAGAGAGAGGGAGAGAGATGGAGTCGGCGCGGTTACCTACGAGATGCGCTCGCGCTGCTCTTGTGCAAATTTGAAATAAATTGAGTTTGCCGAGGGTATATAACTACTGGTACTAATATCCTTAATTTTTGAAGCAAGCTTTTCCGGTTTAGAGTGGAATATTGCTGTATTAAGTTGTATTGTTTAAGATTTTAACTTATGAGCTTTAATTTTAATTGGAAGATTAATAAATTTTACAATATTTATTAAGAATATAAGATTTTTAAAATCATTAATAACAATACTATTAAAAATTTCCAAATAATACATGTTTTTGTAGCATCTACTATGAGTGCTACTTTGTTTGCCGCTCTATTCGAAATGGTTATTTTTAAAAGTAAAAAGCGAAATAGTAAAAAATGTGCAAAATTTTCGAGTGATCAAAGAAACGACACGCGCACAACCGGCTCGCATTGACAAAGTGCTTGTATAGCTCGGTACAATGCGTACGAGGGCTCTTGTCTTCTTTCACAATGGCTCTATTTTCTCCCGTGTACGCGCCTATATATAGATGAGCTGCTGCACTCGTACTTGTTCAACGGCAGGTTTGCAGATCCACTTTTCTCCGCATATTATCTACGCTTTGCCGAATGCTCAGAGCTATCCCGACAGACTGCTGCGAATCGAACAATGCGCGCTTTCGATATGATTGCTCGGCGACTGCTGCTATTCGTGAACAAAAGCGCTATGCGCCCAGTTACAGCCACTCCGATCACGCGATGCGCGCTTGTAATGTGCCTGCACGTTCGTACGTGCAAATACGTATGATCGTGCAAATATAAGAGAGGGAGGGGGAGGGAAAGGGAGAAAGAGAGGGAATGACGGAGAGAGATAGAGGTAATAACAAAGAGAGGGAGAGAGCGACAAAATGAGATAAAATGAGAGAGAGAACGAGAGGGAATGAGAGAGCAAGAGAGAGAATAAGAGTGAAAGAGAGAGCAAGAGAGAGAATGAGAGTGAAATGGAAAGAATAGAGAGAAAGAGACAGAAAGAGAGAAAAAGAGAAAATGAGAGAGAAAGAGAGTGTGTATTCCTCTAAATATTTACAAGGCAGCGCAGCTACGTATTTAATTGGCCCAGTCTTTCTTTTTACAGGTACTTTTACAAGCTTGAAACGGAGCAAAAACTTAGGAAATTTGAGATTATACGAGTATGCGTGAAATGCCAAATTTTTAATAAGCTAAGCTGCTAAGCTGAAATATGACGTAAAGAATGGCGTTTTTTTTCTTTTTTTTTGTAGAAGAAATATAATGTTTAGTTGCAATTTACTTCATAGACATTTATGTATAATCCGTGTTTAATTGCGATTTAGTTTTGAATTAAAGATTTGATCAGTATATTTGAATTACTTTTTAATCAAATAGAAAAAATAACATTAGAGTATTTGTAAAACAAGAATATCAAAATAAACTAAACTATCAAAATAACAGAAACTTGGTAAATTGAATTTTGAATGTGATCATATCGATTTGAAAGCATTTTCATATTGTTTTGCAAGATTTACGAGGCAAGCTTTTCTGTCCATTCGCGAATAAATACGTGTACATAAATCAGCGTACGCAAGCAGTCAATCGATTTGAGAATCGAAGTTAAGCCGTTTAAGCAGAAGCTCAGTCTTTTATTGGCTAGCCTGATGCAGCTGACTGTTTTATGAGCTGTAAAGGAAATCTTGCAATAAAATAAAGTATTCTGGCAATGGCTGACTCAAAAATGTATGAAAGAACAATTTTTTTGATAACCGTCGTTTATTAAATGTTATTTACATTATCATATCTGGCATCATTTAAAGAATATAGCTTCTGTTTGAAAGTAAAATTACAATTACATAGGCTGATTCAATACATCTGCGAAAGTTTACGTAGATAGTTACAATCAAGTTTTATTGATGTATTAAATCAGCTTTGAATGTGTGATTATAATAATTATTATACCTAATATTATATTACTTTAGTTTAAAGACGTATAGGAAAACAGTACTTTAGATAAAAAAGTAATTTTGGTCCAGTGTTCCAGAGATGGATTGAAATTGCGGTCGCAAATAAAATAGAATAAAACAGCAAAAAACACTTGAATTTAAAATGTTTATAATTTATTAGTTCAATTCCATTACTCAAATCTAAACCATCGTAATTTTAGACTACATTAATGTTTTACAATTCTAAATAAGTAAATAAAAGCTTTTTTCTATTTTTTACTGTTTTTGTTTGTTTGTTTGTTTGTTTATTTGTTTTTTTCTTTTTTTTTTTAAGTTAATGTAAGACTTGTGAAAACCGAATAATAAAAGTTTTGCATAGTATTTATTTTTAGCCGTTTTTGAAAAAGGATGAAGTTCTCAATTCCAACTTCGAACTTAATTTTGTTTTGTCCACCGATAATTCCGAAATCGTGAATGTATTTTAGTTGCGTGATATTTAATCCATAACTCGCGTCATATTTGAACGAGATACTGCAAAAGTAGATCTGCTGTATCTTTTAGATCATCGGCATTTATAAAACCTATACACCTTTTAAAATTGCTGCAGTTAATGGAGGAGTATCAGTTGGCTTTTTTGGAATACTTAAGGAGAGTTAATAGAAGATAATTTACTTATACGAACTCTAAAGATATCTTTCTCTCAGTGCAGACTGTCAAAAAGTAACAAGGCTGAATTATAAATCAGCCGCACAATGAGTTAGGACCCTAAAATTGTGCAGCATAATGGACAATACAATTATTCCCAATCGAGCGTAAAAGTCGACGAACGCACGCGTTTGACTTTTATCATGTGCGAATCGTCATCATGCATGGCACGATGAGCACGTGCATAAGCGTAGGTCATTGAGTTCGATGCGGGGTAGTAGGATACACGTTAAGCACGTGCAGCCTTGTCTGCGTTTATGGATATTCGACAGGTCAAAAGAGTAGGCGGTGGTCGGATGCATCGAAACGTTTCGATTCTGATTGTAAATATAAGAGTGGAAATTGTAAGGTTATTGCTTTTGTAGAGACAATTTTTTTATGAGTAGGTGAAGATGTCAGAAAAGAGTGGAAAGATAAAAAAAATTAATGTTTCAGTTATTTAAGCACGAAAGCTTTACTGTGATAAGAAATGTTTTTGCATAAAATTTGAATATATCCAATAAATAATATTTTAACAATTTCCAATCTTTTGAAAAATGCAAAACTATCGCATAAAAGATTAAAATCTATGTTGAAAATAGGATTTCACTCTACAGTATTTTTAGAAACTGTATTTTATATTTTTAGGTATTAAAAAGCCATATATCGTATGAGCATGGCCTAGATTTCAGCAATATTTACTCGCACGTAACCACGTGACATAACTGTCAGAAATGTAAATACACTTGAGGTATAACAATTTACTTTGAAAACAACACAAAAGAGGTACAAAGATGTTTTAACTTAATTGGCACAACCCCAGCTATTCTTCACACCAAATCAAAAGCTACATAATCTCAATTGCTTAACTTCATTACGGATGAATAGCTTCAAGCGGCCCGGTACACAGTTGATTCTCTCATACATGCACACATAGAAATCGTCGAGGTGCGCGCAGCGGAGAGTGAAAGAAAGCAAGTCGACAGGGTCGAAGGGGAGTGGGAGCGTGGCCGCCCTTTCGGTGTGTAAACGCGAACCGCAGGAGGGCGTTTGTTTGCTCAGAGGGTAGTCGACCCTAGGAGGAAAACAGAAAATCTCGGGACGTAACCACTGCGCCGTGCGGCTCTCGCGCGCCGAGCGATCGCACACGGCGGAAAAGATCGGGCGCTCGTTTAAATATTGTGTCTCCACGCGTAAGTTATGTTTGCCCCGGCAGAGACTCGCATCCGTATTTCCTGCTGTGTGCCTGCAAAGTAGATATCGTCAGTCTAGCTTTTGTTTACGTTTCCTAAAGCGGGGGCCGGAGGGTAACGATTGGCCGGGCGATTTGTCTTTTTTTCCTTGTTTCTACTTATCGCTGAGTGCTGCATAAAGTTTGTCGGCTACTTTATCTTGTTTGCGAGTTTTGTGATTTGTGCGCGCGGCTGTGCTTTTCTCGAGTTCTACGGGCGAAGCGACGATTGCGTTTGGAAAAAAGAGATGTTTGCTCCTGAGATTTAGTTGCCCTTGTATAGTTTAATAATTATGAGGAAAAATACGGCCTCTTATTATAATAAAAAAATGTTCTTTCCTAATAATTTATCCAGTAGTAAAAATTTTAATTGATATAATAAAATAATTTTATTTCTCTGAAAATTATTAAATTAGTTAAAAGTTTTAATTTACGTATACTTGAAGAATCTTTTTATTTTTTAGTGAATTAGAACAATAGTTGCTAAAAATTATTCAAAGATAAAAAATTTTAATTTTCAAAATTATTTGCTATAGTTAGGCAAACAATTTTATTTGGCTTAAATAGTTGAAAATGAATTTGTTCTTATAACTTCTTTTACTTAATTATTTCTTAAAATTTTACATTACAAACCAATTTGAAACGAACCAAATTATAAAATTTACTAAAATTAAAATGAAAAAATAGAAAATGCTAGCATTTGTTAGTTTTATCTATGATTTTTTTAAATTATTTTTTTAAATATCTAACTTCTGAATCCTTTACCTTATTGTATAATTAATTAAAATATTTATAATTTTTTATAAAAAAAAAGCGAGGCGATGTATTCTTAATAAATTTTATAATTTAAATAGATGCTTTTTCCAGTAACTCTCCAGCGCTTTATTATTAATTCAACGGCTATTCATGGACAAAACGTTTCAATATTGCGAAAAATTCGTCTAATAACCTGGCCCCGTGGGGTTAAAACTTAATTAACAAATATCTGAATAAAGAGCAACAAGCAGCACAAAGGCGCATTTCGACAATGCTCATTGCGTATACAGAGCAGTCATCCTAGTTCTGCTGACGCTTCATACAACTGAAATTCCACAATGAAATATTTCTTATATCCACTTTTACGCAGGACCTCAAAGAGGCGCGCGACGAGCGTTATGAGTTTCTCCATTGAGGAAATATAAAATGCAGGCACGCTCAGCAGGGGAAGCAGCGCACTTTATCAAATACGTACGCTCAAATTTTACCTCGGCATTCCTTCCTTCCAGAGAGCGAGGCACATCGTTTTCTCTGCTCGGCGCTCACTTTCCCAATTTACTGAAAAATGCGGCGACATTTTCGTTCGACTGCAGTAGCGAGAGAACTCTCCTCTCCTCTCCTCTCCCGGCTCCACTCCCTTTTTCCTTCTCTCTCTCTTCTAGGTACTACTTCCATTACACGCGACGCGAAACGCGCCAATACATTTTCGCAAACGAGATAAATGGAGGGACATTATAATTTTTTTACGTCTCCGCGCTGGCGCACTAAGAGCTTTTGGAGTAACTTTGATGCGATTTTCCAACGCTAGGCTTGCTCTCTCTCTCTCTCGCTCTCTCTCACTCTCTCGTCTGTCGAGGCTACGAGAAATTCTCTTTTTCTTTCTCCGAACTTCTCTTTATTC
>UELX01003297.1:0-24367 GCA_900480035.1 Eupelmus urozonus | reverse complement strand
ATTTTAATGTAAAACTAGAATCCGGACTTATGTGCGCTTCGTGCACATGCGGTTATGGCTGTTAAGGTTAAAGTCTGACATTTAGAAACAATTCCAAAAAACAATGCAATTGCGGCTGGCAAACCAATAGAAATGCTCGAAAAGATATAACAATACTTATCGTACCTCGCTTTTAAGAATAAATTACACCTTAAATTTTAGAGAATACTAAATCATACGGCCGCTTCGCGGCCAGAGGTTAGATTATTTGCGGTTAGAATCGTTAAAAAAAACAAATGAGAAAAAAAGAATAATAAAAGAACGCATCTTCTTAACCAATCAAATAACGAATAAATTTTAAACAATAAAATAGGTAATAATTTTGTATAAATGAATGAAATTTAGAATTTTACATACAGGTTACATTTTATTAAAGAAACTGTCGTGTTTCATTTAATTTATTATTTTCTCGTTTTATTTATTATTAAATTGAATATTTTTAATAGTTTACTAGTTACTTGATTTCATTCACATTTACTTTAAAATAACACTTATCACATTGATAATAAATTAGCCTTATCCTCTTGTTAATATTTGTAATATAGTTTAGTTTTTACATATTTTTTTAATATTTTTTTACATAATTAATACCCCATTATTTATTTTCGTATTATTTAACTTTTATCATAAAATGAAAAAGTCCCGAAAATTTGTCTATGTAATTAAAAGGCTACGAACAAGTACAAAATAGAAAATCATTATTTAGTATAAGGAACGGATAACTAAAAGTAATGAAATGATGAAGGATTGGTAATACTGGTAATAGTAAATTTATTAAAATAATTCATTAAAATTATTAATTGTACAAAAAATTTGTTATAAATAATTATTTAAGACATGATTACTACTCAATTATAAATTTGTACATTATACAATCACGTCACATCTTTGGATCACTATGTTTGAGGAATATTAGTTCCGTTTGTCACATACGTATTTTTATATATAAATTATTTTCTTTTATAAAAACCACCATAATGTTCATCTCCATGAGTAGGCAACTTCTTCCAATCTTCATGGTCTTTTTTATGATGCTGATGCTTGACTATCTTATAAATCGTATGTGTGTGCTTATGGTTTTTAACATGATATGGTACATGGATAACCACCTTTTTTGAACTGAAATAATGATTAAATCAATTTTTACAACTAAATTTTTATAATTATCCAATGTTAAGCCTATATTGTAATTTATTCTTATAATGTAAAAAAAAGAAAATATTTAAAATGGATAAATTTCTATTCATAACAGTATGAACAAAGATTTTATTAATATTTAGTAGTAAGCCTCCTTATAAAAAATATATTTTGAAAAACTTCTAATTAAAGAAATAATGTTATTAAACTAATTCAAATAAAACCAAAAAATAATTATCTAAAACCATTTCGAAAGAATTATGATTACATTAAAAAAAAATATTGTAATTGTAATAAATAATATTTTATATTTTTGTGAATATAAAAAAAAATTTTAATTTCGAGTAATTGTAAAATTAAGTATATTTTACTGAAAAATGAATATATATAATAGCAATTCAAGTTTGAATTCTTTCGTGATTTTCTTTTTCATTCATATATATATTTATAAAATAAGAATAAAAGTTTAATTTTATTTCCATAAAAATCTTTGTAACCATCTAATAAATGTAAACTTTTTTTTTATTTTTACAATAAAATTTTATAAATTATTAAAATAAAATAATTTTGTAAAATATAAGTACTTACCCAGCTTCAACTTCGTTTTGAAGTATCATCACACAAATTAATAATGATAGCACGCACTAAAACATAAAATGTCTAGTGTTGAACTAATACAAATAATTAGCAATAATGCGAAATGCGCTTATTTTTAATTACTATTGCTTACCAAAGTCTTATGCCTCATCTCAGCGGAGCGAAGCCTATCGACTTTCTAGAGTGAGAGCCGCAACAATGCGAGTGATAAAACTGAGCTCGGTGCATCATTCGTAGCTGGCTTATATAGCTCGGAACCTGTAGAGTTGGAGAAGAAACGCCTGGAAGTATCGAGGCAGGCTATTTCTCCCAGCCAGTCTCTATCTTAATGTTTTTCTGCGAACAATCACATTTTTCTCCCAGGCATAAGCGAAAGGGTCGCAAAAACAAGTCTGCCAAATTGGTGAAACATCGTGATCTCAATAACAACTCATCCAAAAATTTTACTTTAACAGGGAATTGGATTTATCTGTCCTTTCCTACTCAAATTTTTTTAATAGTTTAAAAATAAATTCTTTTCATGGTAATGTAGTTATATACCCTCTTATAAATATCTAAGCAAACGATTGTCAATGCAATATTTGAAAAGAATACTGCAGTAAGTAATACAGCAGAGAAGAAATAAATTCGATAAATATTTATAATAGTAAATATAAAATTAAATAAACATTATGCATTAATTTTTTTTTTTTTTTTTTTTTTTCATATTAAATTTACCTAATTTATCAAAATTGGTTAAAATATTTCAAATATAAAATTAAAATAGTAATTTTTTACAGGAATTAATGTTCTTTTTTATGGATTCATAATAAAATTATGTCTTGCATTCAATAAACTCAGAAATTGAAGGTAATATAAATTTAATATTTTCTGCAAAGAAATAAAGAATCATTGCTTGATAAGCCTTCAATAGAGCAATTAAAAGTGAAAATTGGTATAGGTAATACGAGTGAAATGGAAAGCCTTAGTAAACAAGAAACGCAAGAACCTACACTTTTCTGTTCTTATACTTTCTACACTTATATTTTATCTATTTATTTAAAATATAATAATAAATGCTCTTTTTGATTAAAAAGGCTTCTTTTACATTTTATTTGCTTGAATTTTTAAATATAAATTAATTTGTTGGAAATATTGACAAAGAATATAAATAGAATATTCTATAAAAATATCTTTAACAAATTAATTAAAAAATTTAAGAAAAAAACATAACAGAATTAAAAAATTATATGGTAAGGTAAACAGGAAATGTTCAATAACAAATTGAATCGACGATAATCACTTGGAAGCATGCGTACGAAGCGAAATATGTTGCGTGTCCTACGATACTTTACTCGTGTTTCGCACTTTTAATTGCCCATTTTCATGCTGCAATACGTACACATAAACGGAAGTGAACAATTAAATTGAAAATTAATCAAATTTTATTACAATAATTATAATTTATTTGTAACACGTAATTTTATAAAGACTTTTCGCGATCAGCAGATTATTTTAACTATTAATAAAAATGTTACCTTTACGATAAATTTGTACTGTAACATACGAAAACATATTAAAAACGTACGAATGCGTATGTAAACTTATTGAAACATAGAGTACTATGTGAAAATTTACAAAACAATTTTCACCAAATAATTTTTATTGATAAATAATCTATGTAAAAAGATCAGCATGAATTTAAAATTTTAGTTTGTGTGAAACAAGGTATTTTTTCGCTAATTGTATTTCATATCTGTACATTTTCGTGTGCTTTACGTACATTTTAATACGTTTCTGTAAGTTTTCGTTTGTTTCCATACGTCTCTATCTAAAGTAAACTAAATTTCCTTATGAAAACTTTTGAAATATATAAAATCAAATAAGAATGTACAGAAATGTACACAATAAAAATAATTTTTTCATGAGGATAAATAAGTATGGAAGATGATAACAAATTTTGTATACCTTTTAGAAATAAATGATTAAAAATAATAAAAATTAATGAAACATTATTCACTTAAATTATTTTTTATTCTGTCAACACTGCATTGGAAATCATTTTTAATCTGTTATTTCTATCACATATTGTAATGGTACACGTTAATTATAATATGTCAGTACTCATCTCTTCCTTGATGCTCACAATAAAAGCGACGGTATCTTAACTTTAAATGACAGACTGAGGTAGAAATCTGTACAGAATTGTAAACGGATACCCAAAAATTATGTCGTAAACAGTAATTAGATCAGTAAGGAAAAATTTGTTTCTAAAGATTTTATGTTTTAGAAGAAATTGATATATAGTCTTTAAATAATTATTTATGTTAGAATATCGAAGTTTGGATTTTGATGCTAGTATTTTTTTTTCTATAATTTTTTTAACAAAATGAGTGAAGTTTTTCTGAAAAAGGAACTATATAAGCTTCTTGTAAAACATAAAATCTTCAATAAAAAAAATTTTCTAACTGATTTAATTAATGTATACAATATATAATTTTCAGGTTCCCGTATAATATTTCGATTAGCGATATCAACTCGATCCTTTCACATTTCCAGAGTTTGAAATATCATAAGTTAAAGAACATCTAGCATTGGAGAGTAAGGGATGTAATTGCACATAGGCACATTTACGTATATCAAATTTCTCGTAAGTAATGTGATCATAATCACTACCGGTAAAATGAAATTTTAATCTTTCGTTACCCACAATAACTCGAACATGAAAGCAATTTTATTCTCAATCTACTAATATCTATAGCAGTCACGTATATATATTTAAAGAGTTTTTCTGTAATTTTCTTATATACTAAAAACTTACGCAGAATTTCGAAGAATTAATATTAACCCGAAAAGCATTAAGGTAAAACATTCAAGAAATAACCTAAATTCTGATGTATTGTGAGCTTTAAAATGTTTATGTACAAGTATAACTAGTAAAAATATAAAAGATGTAAAGGATTTTTAAATTTGGAAGTTACTTTGTACACCGCCTTTATGGAAAATTCGCACATTAAGAACACAGGTAAGAATAAATTAAATAAATGTGATTTAAAATTTTTTAAAATCCCTATAGCGGAAATCGAAAGTACTAGAAAATACTAGTAGCTGCTAATAGCTGCAAATAACAACTAATTTTTGTTGAAATTTGGACATCAAAAGCAGCTATTAGCGGCTGCTAGCTACTATAAGCAATTACTAATAGTTGCTACCAGCTATTAGCAGTTTATAGCTGTTTGGTAGAAATTTTTTGAAAAAGTAATTTTGTCTTGACGCTAAAATAATTATGTTACCTACAGTCAATAACAGCTATTTGCAGCTTTTAGCAGATATTAATATATATATATATTTCATATATATATTATATGTTGAAAATATTTACAATTTATATAATCTTATTTAAATTCGATCTTTGGTTTATAAATTAACTCTAGCTAATAATACTAATACATATTTATCCAGATCGTATTACAAATTAAATAACAGCAAAGATTTGATGAATTACATGTCAAGATTTTATATTTTACAAATAAATACGTTATAAATATTATTTTTCTATTTATAGAATGGCGTTTTGGTGTGATCCCCCTAATAAAGTGCGTAAAATTAGTATCTAATATCGAAAAATACGTGCGGCTAAAGTATCTATCTAGGACCAGAGCCATTGTAATGGATTTGCCGTCCTGTGAAGCTTAGAAGGACACGTGCAAATATACTCAGGATTTGTATAAAATTACTCCTCATATTAAGCTTATTGTTAAATTTAAAAAAAAAAAAAAATTAAATTACAAAAATTTAGTTTGAAAAAAATGTAAGTTATGTGTACTATCTTTTCTATATATAGATTCTAACGAGACTATTAAAAATAAGTACACAAATGATATTTCAAAAAATACTTTTTTTTATGAACATATAACAATAAATTAGAAATATCGATGTAACAAATGATTTAAAATGACAGTCAGAAAAATTTGTTTCTGATGCACCTGGAATCCATATGCTTCAAGTTGATTTCAGTTCAATTTTCGGCGGGTAATCCGTTAAAACCGTGACGAAATTCCTCTTCCTTTCCACTCTACTTCCTTCCAGAAGAAGCCGATTTGAATTAAAACAAAATTTTCTTGAAGTCGATTATTAATTTTTTTAACAAATATTCTTTTTACAAGAAGATATTTTAGATGATAAATATTATCAGTAGTGTACAAAAAAATAAAGATCAATATTTTGTGTATAACACTGAAATTTATTTACCGTTTTTTTTTAGAGAGAGAGAGAGAGAGAGAGAGAGAGAGAGAGAGAGAGAGAGAGAGAGGGAGGAGAGAGAGAGAGAGATAGAGAGAGGAGAGACAGAAAGGGAGAGATAGAAAAAGGGAGAGAAAGGGGGAGTGAGAAAGAGTGGGAATGAGTAAAGATGAAAGTCTTCGGCCTCGAAAAATTCGCTACCTCCTGTTGTCCACACACTCATACATACACATACGTACACACACAGATACACTCACTATATTTTCTTTTGAATAAGCAAAAATCTAGCGATTACAATTTTTTATTAGTCACTGTGTCGTAACCAATTTGTTCGTATATTAATATTGCAATGTACAATTGTAATTGCAATTGTTTGACAACCCAACAATTCAAAGAGTTTTATTGTGCTTAACTGTGGTATGACGGTATAGTATTTTAAAGGAATAAAGAATTTCAAATCTAATTTTTCAAACGGTTGAAAGACAGTAAAAGTCTATAAGTGATAAAAATGAAATTAGTCTAACTGTTGAATTAGAAATAAGCTAAGTGAAGGCAAAAACATTACGCTTTATTCAAATAATTTATAATTTATGAAACATAAAAAAGTTTTTTATTCCAAAAACTTTAGATAATTGCATATTGGGGGTCCAATGTTTTTGATTTTAATAGATACTTATCAAAATGTCTAATCATTCTAAAAAATATCAATAAAATGAACATTATATAAAATGCTTTTATCTATATAGCACTGATATAAAAAACATTTTAATGATCTATTGCTACACATGTAAGCATATATTATTTTTAGCATTTAAGTCAGAAATAGTGCTTTTCCAAACTCTTTACTCAACCAAAAAAATTATTTCCCAATATGAACTCGAAAAAACGAATTTTCCAACCCTAATGTTGAAAAATTATGTTTATTACGCGGCCGAAGCGATTTCCAGCTCTGGTTGATCACGCCAAAATCGAACCGGCTTCGCCGGTTTTCTTGCGAGATAATCACCCTCGAGCTAGAAGATCGCATTTTCCGGCCTTGCGATTAAAAGTACTATTATTTAGACAATATATATTATATACCATTTATTTAGATATGAGTACTATATGTATATATGATTTATTAAAAAACTGTTCGCTTAATACTTACTTACTTACCTCTCTTCTTTTTTATTCCACAGAAGTTTATATATATATATGTTTTAAAGTACAAAATTATGATTCCTTTTCGAAAACCTATATACGGGTAAATTTATTTGATACATATAATAATAATGGTGATTTATTAATAGACAATATTGAACACAATTCAAGGATATTGGAGGATATTATTTTATTTATTAACACTCATTAATTTTCTTAATATAAACAATAATTTTTCTAACATAAATAATGCAATGTATTGAAAAAAATCCCAGTTATTATTTACCTTCTGTAGAAATGTAGTACATAGCTCCCTCAATAAACTCTTCATGCCTTTTGATTACGTGCGATCATTATACATCATACCCTTATTCTTGTTCGCGGGGAGCCTACTTTGAGCAAGTATGCTAGCATTATGTATAATTACTGTCTTAACACAGTTTCTTTTGGGATCATTTATTAAATAATTTTGAGCGCTTGAATTATATAAACTATATTTTGAATAAAAATTGTGGTCATCCAATTTACAATAAAAATTACATCATTTATAGAAATATTTGTTTTTTAAATATCGAACACAAAATTGTAAATGTACAAGTCATTGAAATGACAAAATGTAAAAAAAATAAAAAAAAATAAAACGTTTTATATCATTATTTAATTTAATTAATCTAAATTAATCATTATAAAGGAGCCAGTCCTTTCATTTGCTCGTACATAAACATTATCACGACATTGAATATGATACACATAAAATACAAAAATCCTCATACAAGGATATAACTAGACGCCGCGAAAGCATCTCTGATAACTTACAAGATCCGCATATACACAATTAAAAAAATATATATGTTTCTTTAAAAATTTACTATAATGTATATAATTACAGTAATCTCTAAAAAATTGTACATTGAAATCAGCTTTCACTCATCGACTTTTATCGCGTTTCCTCTCCCTCTCTCACTCACACACACACGCACTCTCTCACATCTTCGTACTTTCATTCTACGTGCTCTTATCAAACTTGCGAATCACCATCTGGCTCTGCTCTAGTTTTTCTTTCTCTTTTTCTTCTTTTCATCTAACTCGTTTATAAAGTCGGTGGTAACTGGCTTGTGCCGCCATTGGGAAAATGAGCTCATGATTTTTTGAATAGCTTCTCTCATCTTGGTCTCTGCCTTGATGATTTTATTAATGTCTGGCGCGGTAATCGCTTCGGCT
Source organism: Eupelmus urozonus (assembly GCA_900480035.1). Classification (NCBI taxonomy): domain Eukaryota; kingdom Metazoa; phylum Arthropoda; class Insecta; order Hymenoptera; family Eupelmidae; genus Eupelmus; species Eupelmus urozonus. The sequence goes on along the minus strand of UELX01003297.1, from coordinate 16,012 downwards.
CTAGGCATATCTTTGGTTTCTACGTCCATAATTAATTCTCTTTCATAGTCGATTCTCCTCTCCATAATCGTGGGTTTACTTGTCGTCGATTTCTTCAACTCGGTAGTGTTGTCTTTTTTTGCTTGGCTGCTAACATCTTTTTTTACCACAGAGCTGACATTTTTCTTTAATTCAGAGTTGGAATTTGTCTTTAGCACTTGATTGGTATTGTTTCTTACTTCTGAATTGTTTTTCTTCGTTTCAGTATTACTGCTATTCTTTACATCGTATCTTACGGTTTTCTTCACTTCCGGGATTGTAGACTTTTTTATTTCCACAGAAGTACTTTTTTTCACTTCAACGCCAATAATTTTTCTTCCAGATCGAGTGTTATTCTTTGTTTCGGTTTGAGTGTTGTTCTTTATCACGGGTAAAGTGTTGTTCTTCTTCTCCGCTATAGTCTTATTCCTTGGCTCTTCTTGAATACTAATTCTCGCCTCGGCTCGAGGTCTGTTCCTTGACTGAGCTTGAGTGTTGTTTTTAGTCTCAACTCTAGTGTTATTCTTCGCCGCAATTCGAGTATTGTTCTTTGATTCAACTTGAGTGTTGTTCTTTGATTCAGCTTGAGTGCTGTTCCTTGGTTCGACTCGATAATTGTACTTAGCTTCACCTCGTGAAATTTTCTTCAGCCCAGCTCGAGCATCCTTCTTAGTTTCAAATTGATTATCTTTATTAGCCTCGTTCGCTTTAGGCGATCTCGAGGTTATGTTCTTCCAAGCCTGACTCGCCGTCATCGACATAATATTCTGCACCACCTCCTCGCTCGAATTGGTTCTTGACCTCGCTCGTCCTCTCGTTGAAGTCTCCGCGGACCCGGGCGCAAGATTCGGCGCTGGAACAATTCGAAGCCCTCCTTCCTCGAAGCTGCGGCTTGGTGCTGCCTGCCTAGTCGGTAAAGTCGCAGGAGACGGCACCGGCGGAGGCGATGGTGCTACAGTAGTAGTAGCAGCAGGCCGCTGCTGGACAACGTTAGCTCTCGCGAAGTGGTTATTCCCGGAGTATCGGTTTCGCGGCGACCTGAGCGGTTGAGCCTCGGGATAGACGGCATCGGTCAGGGAAATTCGATCAGCCGTCGGACTAACCACCTGCCGGCGATTCTGCGCTGAAATTCCATCCGCGTAATTCGGCTTGAAGCGCAGGATTTCATCGTGCGCGCGGTTCGAGCTTTGCGGCAGGTGAACAACCGTAGCAGCAGCCGTGTTCGCGCTTTCACCAGGTGCTCTCGTGCCGTTCGGGTGGCCGTAGATCGGGGGCCCAGTGTAGCGTACAGCTCGGCTTGGAGCTCGGAATTCCGGGACGTCGGAGTAGCTGGCGTTTTGAGAGGTCGATGAGGGATCGGGCTGAGAATTCTCGGGGAAAGTTACTGGCTCTTGAGAATCCAAGGGGTTGAGACTGCGACCGTAGCCTTGCCGATCGACTGGACGACTCTGTTGTAATTTAATGTAAGGTATTTTGTTTGGTTATGATTTTGGACCTTTTATTGATAAATGGAAGAGATATGATTGCAAGAGAAATTTCGAAATTTTTAAGATATTTTTAATTAAATTTGAAAATTTAATTTCGTACGGAAAATGGAATTTTCATATTATTTGAATACTTTGATATAATTTCAATAACTTGCTCTAATTAATTAAAAATGATTAAATTTCTAGAGAAATCTCATAATCTATGATTAGTAAAAGAATATTTTGAATGAAAAAATCATTTTAAAAGGGAAATTAAATTTCACCACATTTACCTTCACAAGTTATTTGATAGTAATTACTTTCCCTTTTCGTAAGGTATCTTGTGTGCATATCATGATCGTATTATGGAAATGTTATAATCCGTATCAATGGCAAAAAGTGATATAATATTTTTGAATGAATGAGCTACAAGCTTCAGGAAGATAACTGCTTAAATCTTATTTTTAATCGTTATATCTTTCATACAAAATTTATAGAGTTATCGGAAAGTTCATAATAGAAATATTACACTGGGGCTAAGTCCATTTTTAGACAACCACTTCCTAAGCTTTTCAAATAAGTTCACTATCATTGAAATAAATACAAATTTAATTGTTTTTATTAATTATCGAGATTTAACTTATTTACTTATATAAAAATGAACTTATGTAGTTATTACGAGATAGCTATCGATATAATACTGGTATATAAAAAATAAATAATGAAATAATTATTAAATAGAATCTTTTAACAAATAATTAATATTTGTTGATTTTTTTCACTTTCAAACACGCTTTTGTTATTATTTATATCAAATGAACAATAAGAATCGGAGGAGAAAAGTAATCCAATCCTGATACAGTTCCTGATATTTTCATATAACTCGTACGTTTTACTAGTATGCAGCTATAGACAAAAAAGTGTGATCAAGTTATAATAATAATAATAATTAAATTCGTATTTAGTGACGAAATATATTAGCTAGGTATTAGATTTCAATTAATTTTCTCCAATTTTCGGCGTGCATTTAAATATGAAAATATCAATTTAACTGTTTGTCGAAAAGTGATCTAGATCTAAAAACTCTGGAGATTATCAAAAGTTGCAATAATGTTCGCCTGGAAGTTAGCAAATAATAATTATATGTATTACTGTGAGGTCGAATGCTTCGATATTGCATGGTATTACTCTGATTAAATAAATAAATAAATAAATGAAATTTCTCAAAAACACTAAAAATGAACTTAAGCAGTTATCTTGGGAAGTCACGTAATGAATGAGATTGACTTTATCAGTTCTATATCTTTCTGATGTATAAAAAAGAACAAAAGAGTATAAATCCAAAAGAAATCATACCATTCAGAATCAGTAAAAAAAAGTGAAAAACGTTTTGAAATTTGAAACTTTTACTTAAGAAGCGTCTATTTTCTATTCTCTTACACATTCTAATTACTCAAATTATTATGATTGCCATCGTTTTCCCTTTCTTTTATTGTATTAGAAAATTTCCCACGCGTTATCCGCACATCAATAGAAGTAGCGGCAATTTCTATAATTTCGTACTGTTAGATTAATTTAATTCTTCTTACCCAAACAACACTAGGAGGCTTAGATCCAGCTTGTTTTAGAAGCATAACCGTAAACTTGGGCTTTGTCTCCTCATTGGGCATCTCGAGTACTCCATCTGGAGTTGAATGCTGGAACTTTTTGTCGTGAATCGCTATGTCCGGTAAATTAGCTTGCAGTTTCCACGGGCTTCCATTCAGAACGTTAGAGGTTTCACTTCCAGAAGCTGCGAAACTACTTGAAAAAATAATAAAATTATGCACATTATTATGTATATTGTTCAAAAGCGTAATGTAAGAATATGTCAAAAATTTGAATTTTTCTTTAATGTAGTAGTAGTTTATACCGATAAAAATTAAATTCTTGTTTTTCTGTTTAACAAATAATTGGTATAGGAAAATTGTCCCATATATCATCTCGATAATCAATGATGCTTTCACGTACAACCGCACACGTGCATGCAATGAAATGAAAATCTTGAAAGTGGAACTTTTCTGACCTAGTTATTCATGAATAACGCATGTATAAATATATATTAAAAGCGACTTCTTTGAGCCATAACAGTTTATAAAATATTTCAACGAAAGTCATAAATTAAAATAAAAGACATGCATGAATATAAGCACGTCTGACAACTCTCGGCATGTATCTACTTAAACATACATACAGACTGACTTCAACTCGTTTATTTATATTATAGCGAATAAATTGAATCATTTAACTAGTGCTTTACAGAATTAGCTAACTGACGTTAAAATCTCGGAAATGAGAAAAATATCTCTAAAATAAAAGTTTAAATAATTGAATTGAAAATTTGTTGAATCAAAAAAGGTTTAATTGATTCAATAAAGCATTTCAATTAAGGCGGCCTCGGAGGTTGGCTTAGTTTCCATTTCGTAGTTTACAAATTACGCTTTCATTAAATAAAATTCTTAACATTCTTTAAAAACAGTAGAATGGTGGAAAACTTGAAAATTCAAAAATTCTATAAACTGAAAACAAATTCCAAACACTTTGCTATTAAAGAATACATTATCCTAAAAGCACATCCTTCGCGAAATTCGCTAAGAAATACCTGTCGGGTCTCAGAGCAGGATCCTTGGTGTAATAAGAAACGAGTTCCTGCTGCTGGGGCGGCGGCTGCGTGAGCTGTGGCTGAGTCGGCAGCGACGGTGGAATGAAAAGGCTGTCCCCTATGCGATTGACCACATGGATAACCACATGATCAACATCATCCGGAGGCGGCTCGTTCTGCCTGATAAAAACGTGACTGCCCATGCCTGGCATATCGATGGGTCCGATAAGCGGCCCAGGGCCTTTTTCACCCGAGTCATCAAGGAAGAAATCCGGCATCCAGTCGGTCCAGCTGGATACTCTAGGCTTCGGCAGCGGCTCCAGGATCATTATCTTGTTATCAGAGGGCAGCTGCGATGGCAGCGATGGCAACGATGGCAGCGACTTGGGCTGCTGCAGTTCCAGGGTATTGGGTGGAGGATTGGCGTACTGGGCCGACAAGACGGCCGGAGAGGCGACGTTGTCCTGAAGAGTCAGGTCGTTGGATGGTTGATTGTAGATCGGGTTGTTTTGGACGGCTCGATATTGCGGTGTCCATGGGATGGGGACGTTGGTGGTCTTGGGCTGGACCGATGACCAAGGGTTAGGGATGTTTGTGCTCTGTGGTTGAGGCAGCAGCCCCTGGTTGATGCTGCTCGGCTGGGGCAGCTGGCCTGTGAAGTCTGGAGGGCTCGGTCTGCAGACAAGTAGATTAATGCGAGTGTTTTAGTGAGATAAGATGTTTTTTGGTTGAGTTTGCTAGAATTTCGTGTGTTTTACTATGAACATGCAAATTTTTACTTTTATTAATAATGTTTATATTTATTAATTGATACCGCGCTTAAAAAAGAGTTAGATAGCCAGTGATCGTATTAATAAAATCATTCTCCAGCTGACAATCATTGTTTCTATAAGTTATTAAATAATATATATTCATGAAATATTTTAATAATAATTTGATGTAAAGTGTTTCATAAAATTTCTGTATAATAAGCTATTTCTCATACTGTAATAAAAAATCAGTGCGTATTCATATAGTTGTCATACTATAGTGTAATAATATTTAATTCGGTAAAAATTTAGTATGTTCTTATTACAGATTTTTAATTACTTTTAAATATCTAGCTACACAACCCTGACATTTTCAAGTGACTCAATTAATTGATGCTCTCTAATTAACTAAAATGTCAATAACACTTCACTTTCGTTTCAAACTGCTAAAGGTTTATTACACTCACAAAAATTACAGCCATGAAAGAACTATGACATTAAGTTGTTAGATTTTATTTTTTTATCATTGTCTCTATTGTTTTCTAATTATCACTCATAAAATAATTAATAATAATTACACGCCTTAAAACTAGAGATTTTGATAGTGTTAACGAATTAACTAGATTCTGACAAGGGAATAATTATCGTTTTCACTGCTTTGTATTCTTTTCATATTTAATTAAAAAATTGAATACATAAAAAAATATTCAAAGGTTTTTATACCACTGTATGTTTACAAAGGTAATTTATAATAAACTTTAGAAAACTTACATTCTACAAATATTAAAATTCATAAGATTAATTACATGCGCGGTAGCAAATATAACAAGACAATTAAATTTAATAATATAGTTTAGCTAATTTGAGCACTAAAATTGATGGAATTATGGAAATGTTTGGACTAGCAAAACAAATTATTAGACCCGCAAGAAATTATAATTTAGCATTTTAGAAAGAAATTTATTTGGACCGGAAATGGTAGAACAAATATTATTTCTTAATATATACAGTATTTACTATTATTTTTTTATCCTACTAAGAGTTAGCAAAGCTTGAATCTGTAAACAAAGCGCCTATTAATTTTTTAAAATCATTTATAACATTTTTAAAAATCAATTCTGTGCGTGTCAAGTAAATAATAATATTAAAAAAAGGAAATTATTAGAAATTTTCCAAGTATAAGTGAAATAGCACTGCGCGTGGGATCTGATTAAAAAAGTAATTATTGTACGGAAGCAGTGGAGTCTGCGTGGATGCTTATTTTACGCGTACTCGGAAAAGCGTTGAGGCGCAATAACAAACAGGAAACTATCATCGATGACCTGCAACTTCTAGAATTCTTCTAAATATTAGATCTGGAGAAAAGCAGGTAATCGGTTAACCGTGAACTTGTAGTTAATTACTTGCAGAGAAAACCGTCGCTTGAATTTCTAATTTTTACGCTTTAAGGATGATGATGACAATCGAATTACAATGCGCTAACTCATTAGTTGGTTATACTGAATTACATTTATTCAGTTCTCTATTTTTTATTTTTGGATAGGGAAATAGATATTATGAAGATTATATAGAAAATAATGTAATTCAATATTTTTATGAGATGATAATAGACTTTATATATATGCACACAAATCAGTTTTTTATATTGACCCGTAATTTCAAAATTATAAAATTTATATTGCTTTAAAAATTATATTTTTTTAACAAACTTATAAATCGTGCATAAGGGAACAATGATTAGTTGATCATGTTTGTCATTATTATATTGTTAATAAAAAAGCAAAATAATGGAATTAATGGAAAAATTTTTAATATTAATAAATTGTTTAATGCAAAAATAAAATTTTTTTTCTATTTATAAAAATATAAATTTATGGGTAAATGATATTTTCGACAAATATGAAATTGACAATTAAAAGTGCAATGAAGTAATAATAAATAATTCTACTTTAAAATTCTTTCTATAACTATAAAAAGAAATAGATTACGGTACCTCAAAGAATTGCCATTATCAGCTATGGCAATTGAGAGCAGAAATGCACCAACCTGTGAGAAAAAGTCCATATAAATTTGATTTGTATACTTTTCAGATTGTACATGTTGTATAAATAGTACTTGTACTGTCTTCCTAATAAAATCAGTAAAAAAATATATTTTTTTATTCACAAATTCAAATTTTATTAAACATGCAAATCTTTAAACTAAACTAATAATTTAATGATTTTACAAAAATATTTTAAGTTAATCATTTTTCAATGTTTCTAAAATGATTTATAAATCTTCATAAATTGAAAATTTTGTATAAGTATCAAACTGGAATTGTCTCACGTCCACGTCCCAAATGTCACTGTCCGTCACATACAGCAAGCCTACAATCGGCTCCTATAACCACTCTGTAAGTCCTTACAATGAAAAAAATCTCAATGGTCAACCGTCACATGTAGAAAAATTCGCCTCTAACACAACACTCACCATAATAACACATAAGATCCTCATTTCGCCGCGAGATAAATCACACCCACGCACAAAATAAGAAAAAAGAGCGTCACCAAAATCAACCAAATTACCAAACCAAAAAAAACTCGACAATATAAAAAAAATTCAACGCCACCCTCTCACACGACCGAGCTAAACAGTAGCACCGCACCGCGAAACAACGCGCCTGTCAACTGGCTCGCGGCCATATAAAACGGGGTCTTTTAAAGCGGCCCGATCGCCGCTTCTCCCCCTGCGTTAACTCGCGCGCGCGCGCACGCAGCAGCGCACGCACGGGGAGAGATATTTTCTCCGTTTCAACGGAACGGATAGAAAACTGGAACGTGATACGCGGGGCCGCCCGACTGTAATCTAAACGGCGGCGGCGGCACTTGCACTCTTTGAAAAGGCCCTCCCCCTGCCTGCCTGCGATGCTAGATCCACTTGTCTCCTCCTCTCGATGCCGCGCTGGAAAACCAGTCGCTAAGCTTATAGCCTCGCTCTCCTGAAAAGAAAGAAGAGAAAAAAATACGCCCGGAAAGTGTTGGCCGCGCGCGCGCTAGCGGTAATGCCAATGAACTGGCTTTACGCGCGCGGTTTCGCTATTAGCGCTGGAGCGCAAGCGGCTCATTTTTCCTTGTTTCTTTTATTATACGCGGCTTTTTACTTTCTTATTGTGTCAAGGTTCCATGAATGCGCGCCAAGCCGCTTTTCTTCGAGCCCTCACTTTCTTCGGGCTCGGACGGCCTGCGCGGGCCGCGACGAAAGGTCACCAATCTGTGGGAACCAAGACGGGAATTATGCTTGTTAGGGAAAACAAACTTTTTCGAGGAATCTGCCCGCGCCTTTGTGGGAGGCCGTAACGTGTTTTGTTTGTATGCGAGGCGCACGTGGGCAAGTGATATGCCTGATGAAATGTGTCGCGTGAAATTTTTTATCGATGGGGGAGATGCGCACGCGTGATTTGTTCAAATGCTTTTAATTAGTTACTATTTTTGCTAGTATTTGTGTAAGCTTGTAGAATAAAAATAGGCTATTGAAATTAATGTAGTCACCTACGTATATGCATTCATCATAGTCATTAATCATTACATTTATGATTTAGTCTACTGATTCTTTACCTTAAAAAGTATCATGATGGTTATCTGATACAAGCACTTTAATGATCATTATTCAAGCTAATTAACAAACACAATGCATTTGGTCATTATTTATTTATTAAGCTACATTTCAATTTGTTTAACAGTGAAATAAAAATAAAAATGCTTTCTACTTGATATGTTGATCTAAAAGCAACTTAGAAATTTACAAAAAGTAAAAACAAAAAGTTGTATCGACAGAATAAATCATTTGAGTCACTTGCGATATAATGAGGTAGATTAAGTGAAATATAAGCTGGTAGTATTAGTTTATTTCTTTTCGAAATTTTCAAAATAGCTTGACATAAACGCACCTGACTACTTAAATCCTACATAATAAATCAATATATTATCAATATTAACACTCCTTGCAGAAACTATTATAAAAAATTGTATTAAAAATCGATCAAAAAAAATCACACACTTTTTTTTGAAGCATTTTCTTGGATCATAAAATTTCATAGCTTAATTTCACTTTTATCCTTTCGAGGTAATAGTAGAGAGGCTAAGTGACTATCTTAATCGCTAATCGCGCCCGATAATCAAAGTACGTGATCGTACATACATAATCTTCGCTGAATAATTTTTCCGAAGTTCGCAAAACGTTCATCACAATTTTCTAGTCAAGGAACTAGTAATTCAAAAATTTATGATTATACTATTTATTGACATGCTAATTTTCGCTTTGAAACTGACATTGTATTATTTAGGAAAAGGAGTGGCTTGATTTTAATGATGAAACGTTTTGATGAGAATTTAGTTCAAAGTATTTTTACTTTGTCTTTTGTATGACACGTTAGTAATTATCGTAAAAGATATTTTATGTCAGAGAGTCTTTTAATACTTCCGACAGTTTCAGTGAAACTTAAGATGCGGAAAGAAATTTAGACAGTAAATTGTAAAATTTATTTTAATCAGTCACAATCCATTGAGTGAAGCTCTTTTATTATTCAAATAATAAATGTTAATATATTATAAAATTATACGTAAAACTATACTTAAAAGATAAGTTTCTATTTGAAGCTAACAGTATAATATATTCTGTTTATGTATTAATCTAAAGGATTTTTAATCAATTATTTTAATAATAAAATTTTATCACGAATGTTTCTTTAATATTGCTATGATCAAACTTCATATTACAGATCATTTGAACATATGAATTTAAAGATTAAAAATATGTATTTCATATAAATTTGCAACTATCATGTTATAAGAGAAAAATGAAGATTTAATAGAATAATTTTAATTATAAATTTAATTGATTACATTTACAATATCACTGCACGATATTTTATTAAAGTTTGTTTGTATACGAAAGCGAAAGTAAAAGGCTTATTAAAGTCTATGCGTGCTGTTAACGAGATACTACTTAAGTATAACTTTGAAAAAAAAAACGTTACATCAAAGCAATATATGTAATTATAATTTCCTGTAAGTCATTTTTTTTAAATGATGAGAGTCAACAACTTTAAAACAGAAGAAAGTTCAAAATTAGTTCGTACAACCTACAATGACTTTAAAAGCTTTGTAGAATTAGAATCAATCTCATATGACTCTCTTTATAATTAAAACAGTAGGAAGCACTATTCTCAAAAAATTTAAGAAAATTAACAAAAATTTTGTTAATTATTAAAAAATATTATTGTATCAAAATGTACATACATTTCAAATAAATAATTTTATAAGTTCAATCTACCTGACGCAAACTTATATAGATACGATCACAACTATATATGAAAGACGGATTATTATCTAACACTTTTAAGGTCATCCCTAAAATTTAAATGAATATTTGTCTGATTAACAATTACTCTATTTTATAAATTCAACCTTCGATATCAGAAATACCTCAACGTATAAGCGAAAATTATGTTTTGTTTTTAATTATATATTATACGTATTAGAAAATTTACGAAAAATAAAGTTAAAAAATAATAAAGTCTTTTATATGATATAGACCTTAAAATGTTATGGCAAAATGAAAACATATTGAGATAATGCGAAAATTTTACTAATTCTTGGAATAATAATTTACAACACAACCAACATTTGTATTCGATAAGGAGTGTTATTGTAACAGCATATACTTATAAAGTGAAATCTCGAATTACGGAGCCAGACAAATTGTTTGCAGCTCATAAAAAAATCACTTTACCAGTACTACACCATATAACTAACAAAAACTACAGAGTTAAAGGTTCTTTAATTATATCAGGAAGAGAAAAAGATTGACACGTCATATCCAAATGTGTAATGCAGGTGCCACTTGAAGATCAATTAAGCTAAACTATAATGAGCACAGGCAAGTCGTAAGTCATTAAATCTGGCCGATCTTCGTAAACTGGTTTGTATTGCGTTCACCGCCCAAGCTCTGATGGCTATATGTATAGGTATAGGCAGGTGAATCAAGCGATTGATCAAAGAGAGCAATGCTCGACTTACAGTGTAATTTACGGTTTATAGCGGTTTTATTAACTTTGGAAGTGAACATAGAACCACTTTCAAATTAAATTTTTTGTCAGGGGGATTTTTAATTTTACCGAATTTCTCCTCATTACGGCTAAATTTTCAAAAAATGTCCAATTTAAGATTTAAATGTGACAGGCGGAGATCGTAAAATGCTAGTATACGATTGTCGTTTATCACGTGTTTATGCTCATCTTATAATTCGATTAAAAAATAAAACTGGTATTTGATTGCTCCACTATATTTCTCGGCTGATGTTTATATTATCAGCAAGTTCCATTAAATAATATATTAGTAGACATTATCCTTCTACTAATATTGGTATTCGTCACAATATTCAATAAAATTTTAAACTTTCTAAAACAGAACAAAAATAAGCACTTGCAAAAGTTTAATTTAAAGAATTTATATTTCTAAATTCTTTAATATTACATGATGGTTGAATCAATAAAACGTAAATTTATTTTCATCTTGACTACCTAAACGTAATTCTAATTTTAACAATCTGATTTCATATTAATTTTCTATATACGGTATTGAAATCATTATCTGCGATACAATTATCTCCATAATCATCTTAATTCATTTTTCTTTTAAAATCATGATTGAAAGTTCATAAATAAATGCATTCACGCATAAATTATTTTTTCTATAAAAATCCATCACATTTGAAATTTATATTGTTTCAAAACGCGTCAGCGTATAACTGAATGACCGTGCACTTGTTAATTAAAACACCTTTACACCTTTACAGCTGGTAAATAAAAGACTGTTCACACGCTTTGTTTACAGCCCCTATAAAAGCAAGAAACTGCATTCTCCGCTGTATAAATATACGATCATTAAACGTCACCGCTTTTACAAAATAAAATAACTCCTTCAGCCTCGAGTCCGAGGCGCCGTATACAAGCTAGCGTGCCGGAATTCCTTTTCACTGCGCGCATTCCGTAAAAGTTTCGATCGAAAAACACAAATAATCACTTCCTCATGCTGCTCGCGAGCATTAACAAAATCATAATCGGCTAATCAGCGCGTTTTCACTCTTAATAAATGCAAAGCAGAACAATGCCGCCTCGTGTCCATTCAACTGACACCGAAAACTCGCGGCCAAGATTCACGAGCGCGGCTCGCGGTGAAAAGGGAAAATCTCATATCCAAAACAAGAGGAAAAGCCAGCGTAATACAAAGCCGAACTCGTAAGAAGCCGAAAATACTTTCTTTTTCCACGTTTCCGGCAGGCGCGCATTGCCGCGACAAGTGCACGTAAAAGAGCCCTGTAGCGCGCGCGTAGATCAAAGGTGTCCGGCCTGCAACTTACTTATGCGCGCTCATTATTTCGACGGCGTACACGCATGCACAGAAAGGCTCATGGCCAAGGTCGTTATACCTCGCTTAAGAAAAGTGGCCGCGCTCCGCCCCCTCCCGGCCCTCGGAAAAGTGCCGCTTTTTCTTAATTGGCTCTCGAGTGTCCCGAGAAGCACTATGTATATACGCGAAGCCGGTTCCACGCGATTCGCTTTACGAGACGCGCGCGCGCGCGTATGTATATAAGTGTACGCAGTCTATATAAGCGTAATAGCACGGTGTGTATATAACTGCGGGGCCTCGGTGCGCGTTCGCGCGTGCTTTAATCGCTCTTGATTTACGAGGCGCGCGCGCTCGTCCGTGCGCGCGCGGTCGCCACAGGCGAGTTTCTTTTTTTCTCCTCTTAATTCGATGTTTGATCGCTCAATGGACACAGATTTTTGCGGTTTCGGACGATCGTCTGGCTGCCCCCGCTTTTTCTCTCTCTTTCTGGCTTCAGGAGCCTCGCGCGAGGCCCCCTTATTAAAAACAGATTTTCTTTCTTGGAATCCTGCGCGCGTGGACAGTCGCGCGCGCGCTCGTCCTCTGTTGTTTACGCGTATACACGCGGCGAGACTGAAAAACCATTTTCACTTTCAGCCGCGCTGGGTGAGTTCGGACGGAAATTAAGAGTAGTTTTTGCATAGCCGGAACGCGCGCCGCGAGATTGATTTGCCAGAGTAGCCGGGATAATTGGCGCAATTAATGTATTTATGTATCTCGTGAGATAAAGACTCGAGCGCGATATTTACGGAAACTCGCGGCGAGAAAGTCGTTGGCGGAGGCGAACGCGACGGTCTTGCTAGATTTTTCTGATATTTACGCTTTTCGAGTATGACCGTACAGATTCGCGCCTGCCGCCTCTATATTTAGGAGTGAAAACGGGTTTGTTGGCTGAACTTGACAATTATTTGCATTCTCGCGTGGCTGAGAATTGTATATAGTATTATTCAATTTGAGCTTCACAGAAACGTGAATTTCGAACTTCAGAAATTTTGAATGCTAGATGAAAGTGCAGATGAGTAAACGCAATTTGAATAGTAAAGAAGCTACTGTCGTGTTCTTATAAATAATCGCAGGCTAACCAGCAGTAAATTAATGGGTCAATTTTTTTCTCCGCATAGTGAAAAGCTGCATCTCGTTTGATTTATGTAGTTGTAATGAAAGAATGGAATATATTAAAAATTACAAAGCTACTTGCTGAAGGTAGAATAAATATGAGGCGTGTAAGATTTTCTACCGCTACTCAGATAACCAGAATATTTCTGATAATGGAATAATCATACCATATTATCGCCATTATTTATTCTATAATATTCATATGTTTTTGTTTTTTCTCATGCTCAGAAAAAATATGAAAAATTATATAATCATTCAATTTATTGTTTATTCGAAAAATTTAATTTAATCAAAAAAATTCAATTTTTCTACCTTACTAATTATCCATTTACACATACTAGCAAAAGGTTTGAAACCATGAAAGTATTTCAATTACCAAAAGAGTTTTAAACGTTTATAAATTATCTCTTATTAGGCATTGTAATTCACTGAGAAACCCAAGAGTAAAAATTACAAGTTAATTGGCAAAAATTACTAACCTACTCGGAAAAGCGATCATAGACTACCAGAAGGAAAATTTTTACCAACTAGATTGGCAAAAATTACAAGTTAGTAACAGTTAGTTGGTAACAGTTACAAATTCAGTTGGTAGAAATTTTCCTTCTGACAGTATGTGATCGCTTTACCGAGTAGGTTGGTAAATTTGATTAACTTATTCGTAATTTTTACTTTCTTGGATTTCTCAGTGTGATATTTCATCAATATCATCAATCAAGATTGTAACAATGAATCATGTGCGAATAAATTGATTTAAATTGACACTTATGATAATAATACATCTATTATATTATCTCATAAATTCAAAATTTGTATTCTGTAGGTTTAAGTGTTAAAACTAATTAGGATCAAAAAGTGTACTATACACAGTTGAAAATGTTGTGTTTTTCCACACCCTGTGTTAAAAACGGTCCGAATTTTCAACTGTGCATTTTATTATCGCTTACTTATATTGCTATTACTTATATTGCTATTAAGAAAAAAACCTATGTAAGTCTTGCCTTTTTTTTGCATCTTCATGCTATTTTTCTTGAGATAATTTTTGAAGATAAGAAAAGTGTAATAGTTTGTTATTTATAAAATTTAAAACTCATGGTAAGTGAACAAAAATTTTGACAAAATTAATTTTCATGTTTAGCAACAATACTGTTGTAAAATTTTTACATTTAAACTTTATTCATTTTTGAAATTTTAGAGGCTATTATTTTTGTCTACATTTCAGAATACGTGATGTATTTCAAATAATCATATCTCGAAATCTATAGACAACGGAATAATTTAAAATTTTGCAACACTATTTTTGAATAAAAAAATTAATTTTGCCTAGAATTCTATTTAGTTACCAAAATTTTAAAATTTTGAATTGATGCGTCCTATTTTGTGGAGAATCTATTTTTCATTAATTTAAATTGTTTAATACAGTATGGTAATACCATCTGCAATGTGTAAGTGCAGCAGAGATGTGCAGCAAAATTACACGAAATACGGTACGCACATGCAGTTGACTCAAAACGCAACTTTGCATTAAAATTATATGTAGAAAGTGCAGTGGATGAAAAACAATTGCCTTCAAGTTAGGTGAAATCATTTTAAGGATAGATAAATACATCTGTAGCCTGTCAAAGAAACTGAAATTACAACTCTATATTCCTTATAAGTCTAAAATATATCGTATTTACTTTACTCAATATGTCCAAAATTACAGCACGTCTTTGCTAATCGTGCGAGAAGCAATTTTTTCCGCACGCGTCTGGTGCAGTCTATAATACGTCGCATTTTTCATCTAACTTTAGTTTTTACTTTAAAATCAATATTAACATTTTTAATGTGTAAATGTCTGCATTTATATTTTTAAAAGATGATGTATCGTTCCTGTACATAATGTTTTACAATTTTATGCGTGTTCTACTAAATTATTTATGTTATTTTTAGTAGATGCATAAATCGTAAATTGTTTACTTAAATAAATTATTAGATAAAAAGTATAATACATACATTTTATTATTACTATAAATGTGAGTACTCTCAAAATATATGCAGAAATTTTTTTATTAATTTTCATATTACAATATATACTTAATTTTCTCTAGCATAAATATTCGCTGCAGAAGATGAATTCTATAATAAAAACAAGAACTGATAGTAGATATCCAATAAGTATTAAAAAACAAAGTTTATTAAATGAAATATCTTTAGAAAAAGCACTTTCCAACTCAGAAATTATATCATGTTCATTTTCAGGTGTCCGCGTACTTTGAATCCCAGAATCAATCACTTTACATAAGATCTTATCAATTTTTTTAGTGTAAGGAGACGCTTTTTCTTATGCGTAAGAATCCACATCAAAACAAAAGCTTGGTTTAGTTATTTTCATAACTAAATTTTTAAGAGCTTTATGACTTATTGCTATCGTTTCTTTTGCTAAAACAAATGGGCTTAAACACATATTTTTCTTAGTATTTATCAGCATATCTATGCAATCAAGAAAATTAATCTCCCGGCTATTAGATACTATAATTTTTAAATCTTTGTCAAAAATATTGTCAAGTGTTTGAAACGTATAAGCCGTTAGCTTTGACTCAACTATGTCTTCAA
>UELX01003296.1:0-24370 GCA_900480035.1 Eupelmus urozonus | reverse complement strand
ATTTTAAATAGTACCGATTGAAACACGAGAAATTTTTTTTTCCACACGGCGTGCGAGTAGTTTGTTTTTCCGAACGATCGGTCGGAAACGCGTGCATTAAAACAAGCTTTCCGCACGTAGTGTCGACAAATTTTATGTATGATACTTCCGTGATAAAGTGTTTTTAATGTTATGTAAACTTTTTGCACATTTCTTCGCTTGTGCATAAACATCCACACGAGGTTATTAGTACATTATGCAACAAGGGAGTAAAGTCGTAGATTACTTCGAGGAGTGAATTTGCTGCCCGAACGAAGCGAGGATAGTAATCATCCCAGGGAGTAATCGACTTTACTCCCGCGTTGCATACAGTGCTTTACTCCCGACTAAATCGTGGCCACTTTTTTTTTATACATACACATAAAATAGTGAAAATATATAATATATACACATAAAAAAGTGAAAATTTGTACCATTTAAGTTTGGCAATTACAACCCGCTTTTCGAAAAATGAAGTTTGCGGGAGAAATATTCAACATTTGGCCCGCTTTTCAAGGCAGAAAAGCTGCCATTACAGTTGAGTCGGGACTAAAATCACTTTATCGCACTTGTCTCGTAAATAACTATATTAGATTGTCTGTATTTTAATTTTTATTATTTACTTTTAGTTCATTTTAAACTAGCCTTAGTATAATAAAAGTCGACGTATCTTCAAAAACAGCCGACCACCTGCCGTAAAAAAAGGAAGAGCAATTCGTCTCTAACATTCCGTTCTTTCTACGCGCATTTAACTTTCAAATAGTCGCGCTCGCAGCCCGAGCTCTTCAAACGAGGCGGCAGAAGAGAAAAAAATGTAAGTAACCCGCACGCGTTGAATATCGGTGCAAGCGACGCTCTAGGATCCTGCAGCCTTCATATGTTAATTTCTGGGCGACGAACGGCGCGACATAGTCGGCTTTTTCATTGTCGCGAGGTCAATGCTGCGGCCGCTTCTTCTTCGTCTCATTAAGCTGGCTCGATGAAAGCAGCGCGTTTTTCTTGACGCACGGTGTCGATGACTCGAAAAGTTGGCGCCCGGTTGAGTGTTTCTTTTTGGGTTTATGAACGCTTGCTTTTTTTTTTGGTGTGAACACGCGTTTTTTTACTTGCGCTTTTTTAGTGTAGCGTACCGTCGGGACTGTAAGTTCAGATGCATTACTTGAACATTTCGTTGATTATTTCAATTTTGAATAAGCAAATGGTTTGTAAATTTTATAAAATAGTTATGGTTCAGTGTAACATCGTTAAAAAAACAGTTTTTTGAAAGAATACATACTAAAGCTTTTTATAAAATCTGAGTTGTAAATTTTCTATGAAATATTAATTATTTTATTGTTATTAACAAGACAACAAACTAACTTTAACAATTTTTAAGTACGTTTCAGTTTTACACCTGTATTTTTCCTATTTACCTTGCGAGTATTTCTCCAAGACCTTTGAGAGCGTATCTAAAGAGGAATGCCGCGGTCTATATATGTACTAAATGAGCTACCGACGCCGTATACAATTGAGAATAGAAACCATTCTCGAGTCAAAGAAGTCCTACTGGTATTGTACCTGACGCTGATGATTGAGCGCTGTACCAAATCAAAGCTTTCGTCGAGCGTTCGTTATAAGAAGAAATATAGCTCGGCGATTTGTCAGGGCAGGTTAAGCCGTTTTCAGATTCTGCGGTCCTCGCTTTTTACATCTGAACGATCGCTTTATTAAATCGTGATACATTACGAGAGATATTTTATCTTCGTTAATCTATACCTGCTTTAACCCCAAAAGCTAGTAATCCCTCAGTAAAAATAAGAGGTACTTTTTATAAAAGAGAACTACGCAGAGATAAGAGACGATTGCGCAAAGTAAAAGTATATACTTAGAAAAATAAGCGTTATCTCACCTCCTCGGTCGGCGTCGGGCGAGCCGTTCTCGGGATCGTTACCAGCGGCGTCTTCACGCTTGACGCCCGTAACGCCGTCCTCGAGCTGGCAACAGTCCATGATGAGATTCGCGTACTCCCGACCACTGCAATCATTACGTTAAAATAATGTTTAATTATAATCGGGATAATTAACTAAGATAAGATTTGAAAAATGATCAGGGTTATGGGAATTTTTATTGGAAATTGCATACGAACCTAATAACGTAGTTGACGCAGATGATGTTTTGCTCCTCGGCGTTCTTGGAGTTACAGACAACAGTCGCGCAAGTCTGTAGCCACGTGTAGCCGCCGCTCTTGTTCATCAGTCGGTAGTAGTGCGTCAGTATTTGTCCTTTGTGGATCACTGAAACATTCGAAAGATGGTTAGGTATGTGTTTGTCTCGAAGAATTTGTAGAAAAATATCAGTTATTTCAATAATTTTTGAATAATAGATTTATTTTTGGCTATTCTTTAGTACTAGATATCTCTGCTGAGATATATTCATCGTGGACAAATGCATACTTCTCATACTTTGTTACCGAAATTTTATTCACGACGCAGACCGATCGTTAACCCAACATTATTTAACTTCCCGCATGAATAAAAATCACAAGCGTACGCGCGCAGAAAAAAAACCATCTCTCCCTCGCAGTCGAAAAAAGCCGATCGACCAGAAGTCCATAAAAAGCCTGCACAATCAAACAAGCGCATCCGCAGCGCGCGACTCGATCGGCTCCACGAAATAGCCGAAGGTATAAAAGAGATAGTCGAGAGAGAGAGAGAGAGAAGGAGAAGGGCGTAAACTTTCACGTCGACGCTGCAAGAGGAACGGGGGTGGGTGTAGGCCATCGAGCGCGCCTCGTGTATGTATATACGTTGGCGCAGAGACAGAGAGGGAGAGAGAGAGAAAGAGAAAGATATAGAGGAAGAGGAGGAAGGAGAAAGAAAGAGGAAGAGGAGACGGATTGGTAGAGCGAGGAGGGATAGGTAAAGGGATGAGGAAGCTTGATGCTCGAGGAGGAGCCACCTTTCTTTCCCCCACCACTTATCGCTTAGGCGCTAGGAGCGATGTATATGTATAAACGCACGCCTTCGACGCTCTCCGTTTTATACTGCAATGGCTTCTGGCGCTTCGGCTTTGAGCTTTTGGGGCTAAAAAAGAGTTTTGAGGTTCGAGGATCAATTGGTGTTTCGATATTTTGTTTAGGTGAATAACTAGTGGACAAGTTAAGAGATTATGAAAAGAAAATCAAAATTGAAGGTTCTAAAGTGTGTTTGAAAACGGCATCATCGACGGTCATTATCCATCCTATGAACAAACTAATCAAATCTCATCGCCCATCTATAAAAAACTCTAACCCTTCCCGCAGCCCTCACTCCACGCAACCATCACCAAACGCACTTTCACTCACCGATCTCCAACACACATCCTCCCCGGCCTTTCCCCTCGCAACCACCTTTTTTTCTCATCTCTCACTCTCCTCCCGCGCGGGGAGGCAAAAGTGCAGTGGGGGAGGCTCCGCCGGCTGGCGGAGGGAGCGGGAAGGTAACAACTCGCTGGAGATGCCGCATCCGGCGTGCGGCGACGCGCTCTGCATACCAACTACCTAATCCCGACGGCGCACGTATAGCCGACGTGTGCGCGAGCCTCGAATGCGGGAGGCGTACGGCTGCTCCTACGGGGAAGGGACTGCCTGTGTGAGTGTGTGTGTGTACTTTACGGCAAAAACGCTTAACAATATCGGGACGCTTTTTTTTTAAGGGGGAGTTCGCGGCTTTTGTCGGAGGGTGCCGAGCGAGTGGATTTTGTCTAGTACCTAGGTGCGTGGATGGTCGGGGGTGAGTTGAGAGAAGGTAGCGAGAGATTTTAAGGAAAATTATAGCTTTTGATTGGACTGAGTACTTGTGCGCTTTATTCGACTTTAATTGAAAAGAAATCCAGGAAGGAACGGCCGATGCCGAGGAAAAAAGCGTAACGCCCGGAATTTAATATTCCGCTCTCATCTTTCATTGTTTCCGCGCGCGTCAAGTTGGCACTCGGCTCGAGCCGTGGCGAGAGTAGAAATGTACTTGCGAACAGATGTGCCAATCCGTTGCGGGCTGTGATATTACATTTTTTGCCTTTCGGGACACGTTTGATGCAAGATGCTGCTTTGTCTCGTTTTGACTTTGTGTATATTGTGGATAAAATGCTGTTACTTACGGTCCATGTGAGATTTTCGAAGACGATTCGCGTCTTCTCCGTGACAGAGCGTGTAGAGATTCTTTCCCGTAAGCTCGTCCGCCGTGTAGTCCAAGAGCTCGGACACCCTGATAAAAAAATAAAAGATTTTCAATTTTTCATTTCATTCAGATAGTAGTTTCTCTTATGCAACAATAGCGATTGCTATTGATTAAAAAATTTAATTTTTATTTTTAAATTTTAATTTATTAGACAAACGTTGTGTATACTCACTTTGGCTCGCAATGTGCTATCCGGAAGTCGAAATTGATGCGCGTGACAAACATGTCGCTCTCGAGCCTAATTTCGTGTACGCTCGGCGGCGGAAGCGCGATCGCCAGGCCGACCATCCCCATGAGCGGCGGGGCCGACTTCCTCGCGTGGCCGAACGTGAATTGCGGCCTCAGCCGGCACAGCAACAGGACGACCTGCAAAGCCGCAATGGCAAACCGCTATTGAATAGATATACCTCCCTGATAGCCGTTTATTCATTCTAAACAATGAATTCGCAGTTCGGAGAAAAAAAAATAGTAGGATAATCAGCCGCTTTTATCTACAAAAAAGCACTCGTAATAAAACTGTGTAAACACAAGTATCATTACGACCGCTTCGCCAACACATTAGCCCGAGAAAATCCATCAAGTGGCTAATTCTCGTGCCGAGCGCTCGTCTAGTCCACTTGAACTTTTAACCAAGCGACGGCCGAGACGAGATGTCGGGTAAACACACAACGGCTCGAGTGCAAAGAGCAAGTATAAGTTAAGTGCGCGCTATGTGTGTGTGTGAGAGAGTATATAATTGTAGTCGAGGCGCGCGTTACTTACACGGTAGCCGGAAGACTTGAAGTGGCAGCCTCGCTTCGTCAGCGTCGACTTCATGCGCACGCAGAACGCGCGGTCGTAGCCCTTGTAGAGGCCGCTAGCCGTCAGCGACATTACAGAGGACACTGGAACATTCGTGAGATGATGAGTTTTGGGGTACGGTTGTGTTTTGCTGGATTCTCGTTTGGAATCGGTTTGTTAAACACATAATGATTAGGTTAGTAAGTTAGAAATACTTAAATTAAAAAATTAGATAATTTTAGGTACAGCCTATGATCTGATCCAAGCCCATAGGCACTCGAAGGGCGAATTCAGGGCGCCAGTAGATAAAGTCCGGGTACGGTAAGACTTTGGCAAACCACGTCTCAAGCAAAAAGTACCCTCTTATTCTCGATTCCCGTCCCTTCCCAGCCACAAACCGAGCAGAAAAATTTCAAAATCCTCTCCTCACCCAAAAAAATCGCTTTCACCCGACGCATCAGCAGCGAGCCGACCCATTTCTCCTTGCATTCCTGCGAGTACACACGCTCCTCGGGAACGAAGTCGACCTTGTCCGATAATAGGCGCCTCTCGTCCGATCCCAGAACGAGAGAGAGAGAAAGCTGCAGCCCCTATATCGGCGTAGATACGTCGAGAGGGAGTGAGAGAGCCAGGGCGCGTACGTGCGCACGTGGCTCGCGAGAAAGACTCTGGCGCGGCGCGGAATAACAATTGGGCGAATCGCGCGGGGGGGGCAGGCTGCATACCGTATGCGACTCCGTCACTCCCTCGACCATGAACCACAGAGAGAGGGAGAGAGAGAGAGCGTAGCGGCAGGAATATAAGGCTGCCGTTCACGCGTTCAACCCTCTTTCCGACCCCCGTCACGGAGAGAGAGAGAGAGCTACCCCCGGAGCTGTGCAGCACGTCCGCGCAGGGGGCACGTAGAGAGAGCGAGCGAGCGAGCAGTCCACCTCCTCACGTGATCATCTTTCCTGCAGAGGTGCGCGCTCTGGTCACGCTTTCCAGGTTAGCACGTTCATTCAGCCGCTCCTCTCTCTCTCTCTCTACTCTCCTGCAGCACTCTCTCTCACTCTCTCTCTCTTTCTATCCTTCTCTCTCTCTTTCGCAGAAGCGCGACTGAATGAGAGAGCGAGAGAGAATAGAGTCGTCGTGGACTTCCGATCAGCGAGGCGAGAGCGAGCGGGCGTGACCGAAAACGAAAGAGCCCGATTTCGCGGCGGCGTCGTCACGTTCGCGCGCTTAGACTGATCGCGCGAGCGCTAAGGGCACGTCGCGCGACCTTGCCGCCCAAACGCAACGAGAGACGTGCCCCGCTTGCGCGCACGAAGGGACTTCGCATGCTCTGCTCTGCTCTCGTACTCGAGCTCTTCTAGGCATTGTGAATGAAAGCGATTTTTTTCTTTTTGGGGGAGGGCTGGGGGTGGATGAGGTGGCGTTGAGGTGGGAGGGAGATGGTTCGAGGTGTGGTTTTGCGAGGTTGCAGTGGTTTGTTTTCTTAGTGGGTTTGAGGTTGTTTGGATGGTGTGTAAGAAAGTTAAGGGTTTGGGTTATTGGGTAGATATAAGAATAGAACTTTGAACAGTGCAATGTTTGTTTGAGCTGTTCGTAGTTTTTAACTTCGAGTGGTGTTGAATTTGGACCAGATCAGATCAGAAAATTAGAAACAAAAAATGTTACAAATGATTTAAAACATACATATTCACAACCTAACTAAAAAAAAACTGATTTACACAAAGAAAAAGGGGCTGTAAATTTTACAGAAAGCATCTTATATCAAAAATTATTTCTCCAATTACATTCTTAAAATCCTCCCAATCAAAAACCCCTCATAGCGAGCTTTCTGCAAAACTATCCAGCCAATGTTTCCAGTAATAAATCCACACGAGCCTTCGTCGGACCGTAAGCCCAACTAAGAATCTCAATGTACCGCCACCACTCTGTGGAAACGGAATCGCCGGCATGCCTCGGCAATCCGTCCCTGATACAGCCATTAGAAAACACAAAAGTGCCAATCGTCGAGTGTATGGCCGCGCGGGTGCATTTAACTGGAAATCAAAGCTGGAAATACCGTCGGGATTCTGCGTTGATGACGAACCGTGATCTTCGGAGGCTCCGCTGCTAGGCGAGGCGAGGCCCGAGCTGGAGGAGTGAGGCCCACCCGAGGAGGACGAGGACGAGCTGGCCAGACCGAGGCCCAGCTGCTCCGCGACCTCGGCGTGGTCGTGCTGGTGTACGTAGTCGAAGATGCTGGAGCCGGTCATCTCCACCTGTTGGAATGAAAGAAAAATTTTTGTTAGTTTTAAAGGTTTACCTTTTTTTATTTTTCTTTGTATCTTTATTGTTTTATTTGGGAGTTATTTTATTTAGAAGATTGTGATATAGTTGATTACAATTATGTGGTAAGTGTGAAGTGAAGACTTGAATATTCATTTTTATGTACCTTTTTCCAAAGTTTTTCAAAAGGGCAGATTTATTCTAACATATTAGAATTTGCAAGGTGAATGTATAATCTGTGGGTATAACGACTATTATAAGTTTGAAAAATTATTTGCTTTGTTATATATATTATAGTTTACTTATAGAAACTTCATGTCAAAGAATATTGTTCTGGATTTCCATCCAAATCAGTGTTCTGCAAGTTGCATAATCTTCTTATAAACAGTTGGCCCATTAGCTATTTTAATATTTCCATAATTCCAATCGTTTACTATCACTCGTAACACTAGCCATTATCATCCTATTCAACCTACCCCAAAAAAAGCAAGCCCAACATAATCTCCAGAATCCGAATAATCCACGAAATCCAAACGATCTCCCTCAACGCTCTTTCAAAACCTTTTCCATATACATATATGCAAAACGATGATATTCGAAAACGGCTCAATTTCTACCAAAGTCCGGCGCTCGGCCGATTACATCCGTGGCGGGGGCGTAGAGACGCGGCCCGCGGATTTGGCTCTCTCGCACGTCTATGAATTTCGTGACCTCGTATATGTGTGTACGTATACAGGATCGATTCCTCGAAGCGCGGAGGCAGACGCGTGCCGGGCATACGTGCCGAGTTAATAAAAATCCGACGGCTGCCAGAGTCGAGGCATGTGTCTGTGTGTGTGCGCAGTGCGACTGACGTAGACGGCAACGCTTCTGCTTGCAGTCGCGCTGCAACGGCAGAAATTGTGGCGAGGCGAGTTTTGCAGATTTTTTTGTGAAGTTTTAATGTTGGAGGTTATGAATGGTATGTTGATTGCGATGTTTTTTTTATGAGTTTTGTTGTGTATTTCGTGTTTATTATGAATTTAATATAGGGTTTTTTGTTCAGTGAGTTTCGACAAGAATTATTTTAAAGTTTTGGGTAACAAAAGTGAGGAAAGTATTTTAACGCAATACGTTACTAAACAACAAAAGTTTTTAAAACAATACACGGCTTTACTACTATTACGCAAGTTTTTCAAGCTATTCTCTCAATTCACTTCTACACAACTCCCAGAAGGAAAACTGCTCCGATATCCCCATAAAACTATCAAAGAACAATAGTCACGTCAAAAACTCGGAAAACAAACAAAATTCTAGTCTCTGACTCAATCGGCAACAAGGACCGAATAACTTAATATCAACAAGCTCCGAAAAATCCACGCGTAAACTAACCGACGCGCCCCGATTCCCCTCCCCGCTTCTTACTCCTCTAATTTATGCCACGAGCCGAGCGAATCGGGGCCGTGTGCGAGCTATGGGCCCGAGTGTATTACTCAATGGCGGCGAGGCGAGTCTGGAATGCGAGATATATATTGAAAGCGCGATCCCGAGCGCGCTTGTGCCGACGGATAGTCGCAAAATTGGTAAATTTTTGGGAATTTTTTGATTTTTGAAGTTTATGTGGAAAAAATGGTGATTTTGTAGTGGGGCGTGAAAGTTTTTGCTTGTCAAAGTGAAGAATTAATTTTTCGTTTAGATGAGTAATCAACGAGCTAGCTTTAGCAAACAGTAACGCAGATTTGAATCCAAATTTTTTTATCGTGAATTCGTACACAATTCAAACATAACAGCAGCTTATCTGTCATTACACCTACACTTTATCTTTCCATTCAAACAATAACCAAATTCCATCAAGTAAATTCAATGTTCCTTAACTCCACACTGCATTTTGAAAAGCATCAAAGTGACGCTAAAATCTTAAGTGCAGCCCGCAACGCATTCGTTTTTTTTTTTTAATACTCAAGAAAGGAGCTTCCCCACTAGGCTGCTTTTCCCGTCGGCCTGCATCACTGCGCACTTAAGCGCTTTTTACAGCGCGAATAAGGGCCTCTTAGAGGCGCTATTTAGGCGGTTATGGGCCACTACTCGAGCCAGGGGGCGCCGGAATGGCTGTCTTTTTCTCGCGCTTTATACACAGCGGCGAAAGCTCCCTGAAACACGGTCTTACTTAAGGAGGAGATGATCTTTTAACGCGCCGACGGATGCGTGCGCCTAATGTGACTACGCGACAAGGCTGCTTTATTGAGTGAGCTTTGTTTTTTTCATGTTGACTTATCGAGTTAATATTTATTCTAAGCGACGAATACTTAATTCTTATCATCGAAAATAAAACGCGACGAACCTTTATTCAAAATATAGAGTAGAAGTAACTCTGAAACGAAAACTCCGCCATTTTGCTCGCCTTCATAAATCAACCACACACAGCCCAGCCAACCAGCGCTCGGCCGATGCATCAGGCAGCCTACACTTACAAAATTTAGGTTGCGCTCCACTAAGAAACGAAAAGGCGCAGTCGCGACGAAGAAAAAGCAGAGGAGGCCTGCGCGCGTCTGTGCCAGCTCGGCCGCTTAAGCAAATCAAACGGCACGAGAAAGCGCCGCGCTTAATAGAACAATCGCGCCAATGAGGCGATTCCTAGGCCAGCGCGCTTGGACACAGCAGCGACGGATCCGTCCGAGGCGTCGATCTTGCCTGACGCGCGCGCGCGCTAGGAATAATAAATTGGTAGGTTTAAGCTTGGTGAGTGGCTTTTTTTGCTTTGTGTGCGAGTGTTGTTGGAGCTGCGGTTGTTGGTAGTTTGATTGTGGTTTTGAGAGAGTGGTTTGTTTGGAAGGTTTTTGTAGAGTGCGCTTTTTATGGTTTTGTTTTATTTAGTTGCGGATTATGTAAAAGATCGCGGTGGAATCAGTAGTCACGAGTGAAAGAGACTTGGTAAAAAGGTTACACTTGGCATTCCAATCGAACGCGAAAATTAACAACTCCGGTGTATATCAATAATCCAGCGAAAAAATAAAAAAATTTATACAAAATTCGTCGTAAGCATTCCCAGATGCAGCCTCTCATTATCAATCCAAACCCGAGCGCTCGCGCCGCAATGAAATATCAATGCCCAGATATCTCCGGCAGTAAAATCTAAAAGCTCTCGAAAATGAAATTCCCTCCCCTCCCCCTTCAATAATTACCTTCTCCTAGGGCTCTCGAACATTAAAGATCGAACGGGGCGCGGCCATGTTTGTGGCGGTGGCTCGCAGTTTCCAGAATCCCCGAAACACCCTATTGATTGCGACTGCCGCGCGCGGTACCGCGCGCCGGTACCAGCTCCCTCCCCCTCCCCTTCTCTCTCTCTCTCTCTCTCCTATATATATATATATCTGTCTCCGGCTGGCTCTCTCTCTCTCTCCCTCCCTCCGTATATATCCCCGGGTCCACCTTCGGCGCGGCGGCATTAGGAATGGCGAACACGCCGGCGTGCAGAGACTACGTGAGCGGCATCCGCGCGCAGGACGGCTCTACAGCCACCCCCGCTCTCTCTCTCTCCCTCTTTCCGCCCTTCCTCCCGCGCTGCATGAAGAGAGAAAGAGAGAGAGAGAGAGTAGTATGGCCGACAGTGCTCGCTCTTACTCCCTTGACCTCGCTCTCTCTCGCTCGCTCGCGTTTCTCATCACCTCTCAGAGAGAAATAGAGAAAGAGAGAGAGGGAGAAGGGAGGTTTAGCCGTCTCTTTCTACGAGAGAGAGAGAGAGAGAGAGAGAGAGAGAGTACGTGCCGACGTGCGCGCGTTCGTTTGTACGTGTGTGCCTCTGCTTCATTTCGAGCTCTCGCTCTCTCTCTCTCCCCCGACCGGCGCGTATATAGCTTTAACTTGGCTGGATCTCGCGCTGATCTTCCTTTTTCTACTGACGTCTCTGCGTTTCGCCCCGGCTCTGTCTTTATATATATGAGTATGTGTGTGTGTGTGTATATGTGTGTCTACGGCGGCTGTCGTTTTCCTCTCGGTTTTGCCTTTTTTCACCTCGTTCGAAGCTTGACTTTTTGCGTATAGACCGTCTCGTTGCGAGGAGGGAGACGGAGAGAGCTTTTCTCGAAAGGAACGAGCTTTCAGATTTGAAGCTTGATGAGAAGGGCGGACGGTCCGTTGGTTAGGCTTATCAATTTTGGAAGGTTCGTTGCTGCTGTCCTTCATTGTTTTTATCACGATTTTGTAATAATTAAGTGCATATGAGTATTCTCTTTTCAAATTCATCCATTTCATTGAAAGACCTTTAAAAATTCAACAATATTCACACTCACCACAGAAATCAATAATCATACTAAAAAAAAAATTTCACGCAAAATGCGTAGCGGAGGAATAAATCACTCGCGCACTAGTCGCGGGGCAAACATATGACACATCGGGAATTGGCTCACCTGTGATAGTCCGAGGTAAATGGAGACGGTCTCGGAAATGTACAGGAATCGTCCATCAGCCGCGACAGCCATTGCGAAACCGTCCAGCGACTGGAACAGACATAGAGGCACAAAGGCGTTATTGCGGCCAACAATGAGCTCAGCCATCACTCTGCTCGTCGCTAAGCTATTTTACAAGCTTAATTTCGCTTTGTATACCTGACTCTCTCGCTTTGATATTGCGAGAGAGTCGGGATAGGTTTTGCAAGAATTACCTTACTTACGAAGGATCGAAGGTTTATGTAATTTTTTTGTTAAATTTATGATTATTTAATTGAGAAATGACCCGTATCATTTTTTTGTGTTGGAAAAAAATTAAAGGTTTTCGAGATAAAAATTGTGAAAGCTACAATTTCAACTATAACTCGTATTTATCGAATAACCTTTGGAGCTTTGAATTTCATAAAAATGCATTTGAAAAAAAAAATGGATACACAGCGTCGCGACGAGCAGTGAATATTAAAAAGCCAGAATTAGTTAACAAGCTTTTCCTCGTTTATTACCTGCAGGATGTGGGTGCCTTGGTGCTGCTCGAACATGTCCACAGCTAGCGATGCCGGTGACCTGACTCGATTCGCTGCACCTGCCGAGTTCAAAAATGATAAAGGTTAATGAAACGTTAAATTTCCAAGTAACTTATACGTACAGTAAGTACAAACATTTTACTCTAAAAGAAAATGCAGTTTCTATTTATTCAGCGTGTAGCTAACCATAATTTTTCATCTTGCGCGATCATAGCATAGTATACCTATATTTTCCACCCAGCCAACCCAAAGGAGAAAACGAGATCTACCTCCAGCTTCATAGCGGAAAAGGCGGAAAATCCTACTACTAACGAACGCACCACCCAACCACCCAACTGGACAAAGGTTCGTCAAGTGCGTAGTCCAATGGGATTAGCCAGCCATAGCTCGAGGTCGGATTAACCAGCGATCGCGCTGGTATAACCACACGCAGCAGCCAAAATATATATATATATATCCTGAAATAAACTCGTTGACCGGCGGGTGGGGTCAGTTCTTCTCTTGGCGGCTCTCGTATCCCTCAGGCGCTGCTTATAAGCTCGCGAGTTTGATCGAGTCTTTCCTTCTAAGTCTTTCATTAAGGGGATCCGATGGGGCCGGCGGGATTATTATTACGAGGAGAGAGAAGGAGGAAGCGTGGCTTGTTTGCCAAACGAGCCCGAGAGCGAAAGTATATAAGGAAAAGCTCCGGAAAAGGGTCGAACGGGTTGCGATTGGGAGAATAAGAGAGAGAGAGAGAGAGAGAGGATGGAATTCATTTCTCCCTTTTAACCATCGCTGATTCGTATCGGATTCGAATCAACTGCTCGCTGGCTGTCGATGGGAACGAGGCTCTCGGGGCTTTATTGAATGTTCCTCGCCTGCTGCGGGTTTTGTTTGCCAGCCCCGGGAAATAAGCTTGTGTTTAGCATATCGACGGGAAAGGGGGTAACGAGATTATTGGAAGGAGGGCTGATAGTTTTTCTTGCCGGCTGCTGAATTCGGCGAAAGTGGAAAACGATGAATAGATGGAATCCTTTTTTTTGGAAAGGGGAATTATACTTCTGATAGGTATACGTTTATTTAAGTGTATATAAGCGAATAAAATTTACAGATATATAAAAATTCATTGTTAAATTTATCAACCACCTATCACCACTCGCCAGCTTCTCTCACCAAATTAGCAATGCCCGACGAGTAAAACGAGCTCCTCCACCCGAGCGAAGGATCAAGTACGGAAAAAGGCAGGCGCTAATATGGAGCGAGAAGAAAAAAAAGGGGCGCCCTCGGGCACAGCTTTCTATTGTGCTGTATAGCTGACCTCCTTGGCCTTCTCTCGCACCTCCCTTCTTCTATTTTCGCAGCGGCCCTCCTCGGACGCGTATATAAATCTTCTCTCTTTCTCCGGGCGCTGCAGCGGCGCGCCCGGGAAAAGTTATCACAATATTTTGATAAATACATAAGGCGCGTTTTACTCCGGGGCTAGCGACGACAGAGCCGCCGCCCCCATAACTCAGCGATATTTATTTTCGGAAGATAGAAAAATAGCGGCTAACTGCTGCAGCGCGCGGCCATCTGAGACCTGCGCGTTTCTCCGGCTGGGTATATGTATGTATGTATCGGGTGTGAAAATCAATAGGAACGGGGGAGCGCCGCGCTGGCCTGCAGGCTGCATCGTCTGCGATTGTGCTGAGAGAGGATATTATTTTATTGTGATGAGGTTTCTGGGTTTTCAAATTTTCGATGTTGGGCGATGTTGGCTTCTTGTATTAAATGTTTTTTTGCGATCCTTTTTAATTTCATTATATAGAGCGTACGAATTATAAGATAAACTAAACAACTCGCTGCGAAAAGTATACGAAAGCAACCAATTCCAAGCTCGACTCAATAAATCCCCGGCAATCAACCATGTCTATGAAAAATCGTCATCGCCGACCGAACTTTATTAATAACTTACCGTCGCTATAGCCCAACCGTACACAGCAAAAAGTCGTCCATCTCCCTTCCCCATCATCCTCTCTCTCTCTCTCATTCGGTGTCAATTTACTACATTATATGACTTTTCCCCATGCCAAGCCCCGACTTTTCCCCCCTCGCGAATATTAGGAATATTAGGAGCGAAAGACGGCCCGGCTAAACGTCCCGCTCGCATTCATGGGGTGAGCGCGGCGTAATAATAATAAACGTGTGTCACTCGGGCGAGCGGCGAGCCTGTCATTAACGGGCCGGGCTCGCATGAGAATGAAGACATTAGCGCCGGCGATCGCGCGCTTTTACGCCCGGGAATGGGGATTCCTGCTGGTGCGGCGCGCGAGCGCGTTGACATATGGCTTGTTTGCAGAAAAGCGAGCTGGAGAGATGCTGTGTTGCGGGTTTCGGCTGGGGGGTTGGATGCGTGCTGCGAGGGTGGGTGTTGGAAAAATTGACTATATTGGTGATAATGGAAATTTGTTTTCTATAATTTTACATTTTTATTGTTGTGTTTCATTAGTAGTTTTGATAATCATTCGTTCTCTATTTTTACTAATCATTTACTATTCAACCGTACTCTTTGCTTTAGTTTTTATTCTACATTTGTGTGTACAAAGAATCAAGTCATTCGACAAATTTATTGACAAAACAGATCAGTAATACAAATTAAAACATCAGAGGACTAATAATTCACAAAAATCTTTTTCCCCCAAACAACAATCCCCAGTATCTCCCAAATACAACAAAGCATCACACAAGGCAATTTATACATCCACACCCAAGCGCCGATAAGGAAAACCCCCGTCATTTGTATATCAAAAAAGCAAAAAAAAAGCGCACGCTCTGATAAATTAAACATCGCAGCTTAGATCGTCATCTCGGGTAAAAAGCCCTGAAGCCATCCGAGATCTTCCTTAAATCTTTCCCGTTTTCGCGTGTCACGCGGGGGCGGCATAAAGTCCGTATATAAGCAGGGCCAGAAGGGGGAGGGGCAGCAACATATGAGGAATATAATGTAATATCACACCCTCGGCCCGTCGGGAGCCGGATTTAATGAAAAATAGCTGAATTTGTTGTCTCTGCGCCCGAGGAGAGAGAGAGCTTATTGTGCTAGCGATACAGCCGAGCGATAAGCGTCCGCGATTACGGTCTTCTTGGCGCGCGCGGGGATAGCGCCTTCCGGCAATTTTCTCGGAATAAAAGATATTTCGGCCGGTTTGGCTGTTTCTGCTTATATAGAGAGGTGTCGAGGATTTTTTTTCCCGATTCCTAAAGAAGGGCTAATAAAAAATCACTTCGCGTTGCGGGATCTGTTGGGGCGATGGGGGCAGTGTTAGGATGAGTGGAATTTTTGGTGTGATTTGGATGAGCGATTTTATTTGATTATTTAGGTTTGTTGGATGAGTAAATTTATGATGAGTTAATATTTTTAATAGAAATAAATGTTGCTATTTAAATAGAGAAAGTAGAATTTAAATTAAGTAAAAGATATCGAAACTATTAAGATTGAATTTTTAGAAAAGTTAGACTTAAGAATTTTGAACTGAATCAATAATTTTATTTTATACAAGTAACAAAAATATACCTTATCAGATAAATATGAAACCCCAATAATTTCAACAAATTGATCAGCACCTTTTAATCAACCTATGCGCCCCGCATTCACCTCAAGATAAATCACCAATACAGTCATACAAATAAAACTATCACACTAAATAAATCGAGCACTAAATTACCCTCTAATCTGCATCTCAATCGCATCGCGCCCCCCTCACCGTCCCAACCCTCATCGATAATCGAATTACGCAGCAGAATTTATATACATATACATACAGCATCGCACCGGCCTCCTCGTTAACATAACTGATTGCTTTTATTAATAAGACCAGAAGGGGGGAGGGGTCAGGGGAACAGGTGAGGGGAGTGAATCGACGCAATTTGTTCGCCTTTTTTTGCGTCGTATATAGGTACGAAGTGAAACGTTATATCGGCCGTCGTGGCTCCCGGGGGAGGATCCGGCAACTGCCGAGTCTAATACGAGCGCCGGAGCTATACGTATGAAGATTAATCGTTCGGCAGCATAAAAGCCATACGTTTCTGAGCTCGCTGACCTCCACCCCGCCCTGGTATGTTATGCGCGGCGATTCGCGCTCTCGTATGTACGGCTGGCAAATTTAACGCTGTCTTGGCTCTATTCGTGGGCTGGAAGTATTTTAGATGCTCTTTTTTACGAGAGATTTTTTTGGTGGATTTGTGCGGGATGAAAAATTGATTTGGAATGCTGATTTCTGCGGGAGATGAGGCGAAGATTAATCATTTGGGATGGAGTCGAGATCATTAGACAAATGTTTGTTGTTGGATCAGAAGTTCGAGGTCAACTGAATTTGCGAGGACGAATTATAAAATTTATAGGTATGTATAATTATTGTAGATACATTTGCGTTTCTAGGTAAAATATTTAATATGCTAATAATTATTGCCACCGAAGTTTTTTTAACTTTGTATAATAATACTGCTGTAACACTAAATCTACAACCCTTGCATCAACCTAAATTACAAATATAAATCTAAAAAAGAAAAACATTTTCAACCACAACCACCCGCTAAACCAAACAAACCAAATCCCAGCAGCATGTCACCCGATAAAATTCAACCGCGCACCTAAGCCACCGCTCCGGCAATAATTCATCATGCGATCCCCGTTCATAAATCAAAGCAGACGCCTCGCGGATTGACGCGCGCTCATTTGAATTCTAGAGCGCGGCCGTCGGAGAGAGGCCGAACTCGAGCAGCCGGCGTGTATATAGGAATAATCGGCCGCGCGACGGAGAGATGAATTTCGCTCGGGCGAAGTTTATGTACACCCTTTCCCCCAGCCCTGCGAGCGACTTTACACCGGTTTACGTTGATAGCTCCATGAAAGGGCCGCGCTTCGACGAAAGTATAGACGGAGCCACTTGAGGAGCGGTCTGCCCCCTGCTCTCTTGAGAGTCGAGCGCCTCTTTTCATCACCCCTTTTGGCTTTTCTGTAGTGGAGTGTTTGGGTTTCCGTTATTTTTTTCTTCCTTGGTGATTCAGGTGAGTGTTCTTTTAAGGGGTGATTATCGTTTGATGTTTGGGGTGTTTTGAGTTTTGGCGTTTTATTGTGATTGACTTGAAGTAGAATTTAATACTTTAGAATTTATGAGAAGCATTGAGTTTTTGAATTTCTTTTTAAAATTTTTTATACTTCATTATTCAAACTGAATGACATGTTTGCTTCGCTGCATGCAATATTACAGTTAGCCAATATATATTTTAAGAAATCGATACATCCAAAGAAAGTAGACCATGCATAAACTACGTAGTTCCGTTGCTGCTATTCCCGTATTCAAAAGTAGCTTACTTTCCATTTTGTGGGTCGTATGATTTGTTTAAACAAACCAGGTAGAAATCGTTGCATTTTCGTCGATTAATTAAGTGGCTTTCTACAGAAAGTAGCGTAATTTATGCAAGAATTTAAACTAACAGGATTTCATTTTACAAAAATTTTGTACAATGTAAAAGCAAAATTTTCAACTCAAAAGTATCGCATTACGCTTAAGAACCAACCATCTTTATAACCATACTCAAACAATCACGATGAAATTCAAATTAAATAGACCCAGCCAGCAGATCGCCCTCTATCAACTCTCGAGCCCGTAATCATATTTAATATCAGCAAGATAATCTTAACAGAATAGAAAGCGAAGAAGAGAGCAGCCCCGAAATCCATCCTCGGCATATTATTTGCATCGGGCAAATAGGATGACGCTAACGAGGCGTTGATTGGGGGTATTGGTGACGATGATCTAATTACGCCCGCTACTTAATTAGTCAGGTGTGCCGAGGCTAATCCCTGTATTTCATTAGGACGCTGCTCCCCCAGCCGAGAGCTCACCAGTGGTTTACAAATCGCGACGTCCATCCTTTTTTCCTCTTTCTTTTCCTCGGTCTCTCGTTTCGGTCCAGTTCGCTACCTTCGCAACTCGGAGCGATTTTCCAGCAGAAATCATCGAGGCGGAAAATCGGAAAGGTTGAGTATAGTGTTTTGGAAAATTTGAGCTTAGCGGAAGGAGAATGAGCACCGCTGGCAGAAGCGCGGAGAGGAGCTCCCCCGTCGTTAACTAGCCGCCAACTACGTTAAACACTGGTTTAAACTCCCCCTCTGCCCTTGTCATTCTTCTCTCCCTTGCTGCGCTGCGAAACTCGCCCCGCAGGAGAGAAAAAGTTCCCGAACTCTCTCTCTCTTTCTCTGGCGAGTTGGCCGGCTCGCTTGCTGTATATAGGCTGTGGAGATAGAGGCTGCATTGTAAGTCGAGAGAGCGCTTCTTTTTCGGCTTTAAGCTCTCGATTACATTGGCATTCGGGAGGTTTATCGTCATTTGCTAAAGTTACAGTATCGATTTTGTGCAAGAAAATAGGAGGGGGGAGAGGGTAGTTGTGGATGAAAGTACTGTTTTTGTAACTAGTAAAGTTTATATTTTTTTTGTATATCGATTAAACTTTAGTAAAGGTTCGGTCCTAAGCGTAAATTGACAAAAAAGAACATAAGTTTGATAATAACTTTAGACAGTAAAATATAAATTTTTAGGAACCACTTAAAAAAGGTATCTATTTTACAAGCAATTACAAAAATCAACCAAAGTTCCATTATTTCTCGAGTTACTTTTTTATATTCTCAGAACCAATTCCACCAACAAAGATGAAGCCCAATCAAACTTCCCAAACATCAGCTCCAATAACACCCCCACTCTCACTCCTCTCTCCCATCAGCGGCAAAAAATCAACGCAATTTCCTCTCCCCCCCAAAAAGTAGAACAAAAGCGCGAACAAGTTCCAATCCAGGAAGAGCGACGGATCCCTCCCTCTCTCCCAAAGTCGAAATCCGTAGCGAGCGAGAAAAGCTCCGGCAGGCCTTAACTCGTTTTCGTTCATTAGCTCCCGCTCGCGCACCGGGCGAGATAAGAGCGGCGCAGCAGTTGACTGGATTTACTTTGACGAGAAGTTGCGGGCGCGCATGTACCAAGCGTGCCAAAGCCGAGCGCGCCTAACTCGATTCCGTTAGTTTAGTTACAGGCGCGCGCGCTGCGGCCTCGGCCCCGTGATTAGATTTACATGTGGGCGTGGGAGGGGAGCGTATATGCAAGGAGCGCCCCTCGGCAAATATTAGCCTGGAGTGGAATGGAGATGGAGGAGGCTGCTTTGATTGTCGAGCGCGGAATTCCAGGTTGAGAAATGCGCGATTGCGGCTGCGTTTTGGTTGAGATGGGTTTTGTTTGGTTTAAGGTTGTGGTGTGGAGGGATGGGTTAGTGGTGAGATTATGATGGTTGAGTGGGTTTGGTTGTTGGTTTGCTTGGTGTTTTGGTATTGTTAGTGGTGGGAGATACATGGTTGACGCGGAAAGCGTTTGGGTGTGTGTATGAAGAAAAAAGTTTTAGAAAAATTAATTTACGTTTTGAGATATTTTAGTAGATTTATAGTAAATTTTATTAGAGATATAGGAAGATTTTCTGTAAATATAGGCTAATTAAACTCAGGATTTCTCAAGAGTTTTATTACAATTTTCATATTTATAATAAGAACATATAAATTTCAGAATCTACAAATTGAAAAGAAAAATAAAAAAATAATTTAATAAAGCAAATTAAAGAAGCTTTATCAACGTTAATTCAAATAAATTTATAAAATTTCTTCAAGAATTTTCATAATTTATTTTAATCAATTTTTTTTACATTTCTTTTTAAAATTAAACAAAATATGAAATTTGATTAGTTGAATTAAATTATAATTTAAAAAACAGAATCATTTAAAATCTTTAATCTTTTTTAGCTTTTTTTTTTTAAATGAAAACATTTTTATCTTTTTTTGAACAAATAACTTTTTGAAATTATGTAATAGCCCTATTATTTTATAATCCTAAGAACCAATAAAGTCGATTTACTGTTCAGAATGGAGCCCGCTACAAGAATTCTGTCAATGCACTTTCATCAATCGAACCCTTCCAATCTATCCACTACAATCAATCACACGCACGCGATAATCAAAATTTTTCACCTCCTCTCTCTCAATCATCTCATTACGCCGCTCCAAACACATCGTAAACAGCTCCCGATGACTAAGCTCCGCATCCACCTTTTTCCACACCCCTTTCTAAATTCCCAAACGTGACGAAAAAAAAATCCCATTCGTCAGCCGCGGGGACCTGACTCGCGGATATTTTCCAGCTTGACCCTTGCTCAGGCTTCCGCTCGATCGAGCAGCCATTGTCCAGCTCCCGGACCCCAGCCCGGCCATTTCCGTCAAATGAACCGCGAAAATAAAAGAGACCGAGGAGAAAGAAAGAGAGACAGAGCGATCCTATCTCTCGATGATTGGCGACAATTTTCCATTACTATGTATCGCCGGCAATCTCCGGCAAGTCTCGAGCGTAAATTTTTCCCTGCCCCCCCTCGAAGCGCCACTCGCGAGCTTGATTAAGCAATTCCAGCAGCGAGTCTCTTATCGTCGAGCTACTCCGTTACGTTTTGCCGCTGCGATGCAGCTCTCGCCGGGAGAAGCTGACTCTTTTTCGTACTCTCTCGTCTGATCCATCAGGCGACATCAGCGGCAGACGCCGCGCGCGGGAGAGAGGAAAACGCGGAAGCGAGTCGACCGATCGCCCGTGCGCGATGAACACGTCAGGAGCACGCTGGGAGGGGGGGTACGTTTTTGCGCACGCGACCTGAATATTGCGAGCGCGGATCGATGCTCGTGGAGGGGGTGTAGTTTTTTAGTTGAGAGATTGCGCCGAGGGAAATGTTAATTTGTGATTGGCTGCATGCGGTGGGAGGGTTTGTTTTGTCTGGTGGGGTTTGGTGAAGAAAGTAGATTTTTATATTGTTTCTTATTGTAGAATGGATGTTTAGCAGAAGAAAACGAGTGTAGCTATTCAGGAATTTCTTGCTATTATGAACGTGTATATAGTATAATGTAAAACTGTAACCACTTTTCTTCTTCAATAAACGACACTTATACAGCTCTTTCAGAAAACAGGCTGTTTCGATTCAAACTCTTAGTTCTCTATTATAAAGCTTTAGCAGTAGTTTAAACTTTTTTCCACGCTAAATTGAAAACACGTATTCATAAATAATTACTACAAAGTTAGCTTACGAATTAATTAATTTCAAATCATTTTAAAATTTTCAGGAAATCAATCGCAATCTACAGTCATTGTCCCCAGCCAGTATACCTCCTCCATTAAACTCAACTCCTATTTACGCCATTGCTCAATCCCCGTTCACTTGACCCTTTTTCCTCTTGGAAATTTCGTTTCGAATCGATGCGTCATATAAAAGAAAAAAAAACACTCGAAATAAATAAGCGTAAATCCCCAGGTCGTTTCTCAATCGCATACGATTTCTCAGAGTCTCTCGCGATTAATGTCACGTTCGTACGCGCTTTATATACGCGCATAAGTATATAAATGCGCAGAGCGAGCGATCCTCGCGACGGCTAATACCTTGGCTACCGACTTACGTGGCGAGCAATCGAATGTGCCAGGAGAGGCCGAGGAATTAGCATCTGGCTCGTTAGGAGGCTTGGACTACTGGTCTCTAACGCGCGTTGCGTCAGCCTGTTTACATGCGTCCGATGTGACTTTTCTGCGGTGAGTGTGGATTATTTTACGAGGAGGAATTTTAAGGCGCTAGCGGGAAAACGAGGAGTTTTTATTTCGTTTGCTAAAACACACGCTGTGTGGTTAATGTTTGACAGTTTACGAGCCGGGCCATTGGTGAATTTCAAGTGGGTTGAGGGAAGAGGAGGATCGAGAGGGATTAAGATGTTTTAAGTGGATTGAATTTTTTTTACTTTCGAAGCATGTATGTGTTTATTAGAATATTCCTTCATTTTTATTTCATAAAATCTTGTTACTCAAATTTATCGTCGTTCACAAGTCTCTATCACCTAATAAAGCTAGCCCATCAAACCCAAAAAAAAAGATCCGCTCATACCCTAGGGTGATGAAAACATAAAAAATTCAAGAAAAGATCGCCCATGAAGATATAAGCCAGCAACAAAAAAGCTACCTGGAAATCCGAAAAATTCCTCGGCCATGCGCAAAGCGGGGCCATTGTCTCTTCGCGCATTATACACATACAAGCGCATTATCCGGCCTCTCGGAACGTCGACGTTTACGCGCGGGACAGACGAAACAAAAAAAAAAGCAAGACGTACTACGCATGACGTGGCCTCCCCTGGATAACTCGGTTTGCTCGCCGTATGTGAAGTAGTTTCGGATTGACTGACGCGAGCGCGTAAGACAATCAAGACAGAGAATCGAGCGACGTTCTTTACCCTATATTATTCGTGCCTTTTTTGTGCACGCGAGATTCGGTTGAGCCTGCTTTTTTTTTGTCCCCTCTTTTGCCGAAGTGACGCGCCGACCGTCGCTTCTGTATCTGGCGCGTAACTAAGTTAGGCGCGGGTGCGCGGTTGCGGTGAGCGCTGGAGGATGGATTGACTTGGAGTAGGTGGAAATTTTTTTTTGTACGCTGTGGGTTTTTTTGTAAGTTGAAGAATATAGGGTAATCTAAAGCGATATTCCACTCGTAATAGCGTCTTTTATCACTGCTTTGTAAAATAATAATGAACATGATTTGAAGCATTTATTCATGAATTATATTTCTGATTTTACTAAAGTTCGATAATACAAAGTTAAGGCAAAAGAATAATATTCAATCGCAAATAATTATTTGATCTATCTGCAATAATAGAACCTGCATTTTCTTATACATATCGGCATACGCCACATTAAAAATCAAGCCTTAACCACTGACCTTTGACCGATTTGTTGGGCGGCGGCGTATCCCGGTTCCAGGGCGGATCGCCATGACCGGAGAAGTCCCTTAATTTGAGGTAGGATATCGTGAGCCTTATTATCGAGGCCTTATCCAGCTGGGAGGTGATAGCCGCCGGTAGTGGCAGCATTTTCGCCAGCTCGTAGAACTCGAAGTTCTCCTTGCCGCGGCGCGAGCGAGCAGCATCTCTGCTCTTCTCCTTTCGCAGCTCGAGGATGCTGTAATGTGAAAAATTTTTACGGTCATTACAAAGGGAATTGCAATTTTGCGTGTTATTATGGTGAGTCCCTTAACTGATGATTATCGTTAACAGTGGGTCGTTTGTTATCAAAGTAGAGGGGGGTATAGTAATGTATAATAGATGCGTTAACGTTTTTACTTCCGTTCAACAAATTGAACGCAATTCCAGCGTGATCCATTGACATTTTCATCGCGGATTCACAGCCGGCCAAATTCAATCCATTATCATCCACAATCAAAATCCCACCCTCCTCCCGGCAAAATGCACCCAACAAGCCCGCCGGCCGCAACAATACCCCAAAATCATCGTCATTACCCATCTCTCTGCTTATTTTCGGAAATTCGCGCGCCACGCCTCCGCGCGTTTATATACACACGCACGCAGCCTAAACAGGCTTATGCATTATTCAATCGGCCATGAAGCTGCACACACGCATACACAGGGAGAGAGCAAGCTCCAAGTGCATCCGCGATCGAATGCAGCTTCTCGTAGAAGAGAGAGAGAAAGAGAGAGTTGGCCACGCCTACCGCGGGCCGCGTTTCCGGTTTCACCTCAAACGCCGGGCCAATGGCGAGGCTGGCGCCCCCCGCGCAGCAGCAGCAGAGACACTCTCTCACACACACACACACACACGGGAGCGAGGGGGGGAAAGGGAGCCCGCATTTTCAGGTGAAAACATGGCGCTCGCTCGCAGCGCCGGCGGGGTTCGATGAACTAGCGCCGGGGACAGCGTAGATAGCGAAGGTTCGCTATACGGTTGGTTCTGATTTTTCGGCCTGTTTGGGTAGAGGTTTTGGTTGGGTGATTTTTAGCGTCGACGAGGTGGTGGGGGTTTTTCGGTTTTGATAACGAATGAATTTATTGTGCGGTTAAGTAGAATGAGTCGGGAGTGATAAGACCGATGCTGGAATTGCAGGAGGCCTAGACGATTGCAGTGAGTAATTGTCGCATTATGCGCGCTGGAGGGCGAGCGAAGATAAGTTTCGGTCTTAAATTATCGAGTTGTGTATAGCTACTTTGAGACTGTGTTCATTATAGAAACGCGACGTGTACACGGAGAAAAATGGTCTATTAAGAATTAGTAGAACCCTTTGGAAAAGAAAGACAGACTCGCCAAACGGAAAA
>UELX01003295.1:0-24387 GCA_900480035.1 Eupelmus urozonus | reverse complement strand
CTCACCAAAAAAACACCATGGACACGTTTCCGTAGACGCCCAAAAACAAGGTGGCCAAACCTCCTGGAATGTACAAGGTCAACAGAATATTTATGAAAATAAGCATGGCAGCATTCACGTTAACGGTGGAGCTAGCAAGCAACCCGGTGGCAAACCTCAGGGAAACATTGGCATTGGCGGTACTTTCCACTGGGGTTAATACATCACTTTAGAAATTGAATATATGTTTATAAAATAAGTTTTGTAATAATAATAATTTAAATAAACTTAGGAATTAAAAATTATAAATAGTATCTTTATTGTTATTGATGATATACTTACAATGAATGTGAGTTCAGGCTAAACTTTAAGATATATTTTTAAATGCTGAAATAGAAAAGAAACCTCAGTACCGCATATAGTTCAAAGCTCTGAAATACCTAAACTATAGATACTTTTAATATTAAGTAAAAAATCTAAAAAAAAAAAACATCTTGCAAAATCTTTAAAACAACAGATAATACTTAAAAATGTGTTATTCATAAACTTTTAATGTCTCTTTGCTGTGCATTTGAGGGGCATTTGAGAGGAAGTTCAAGATCGCAAAATCTGCCTGTGCATATACGCGTGCCTGACACACTTGCCACATTTCGTTTCGAATTCTTTTTTGTCTCTTTTCACCTCTCTTCTTGCCAAAAAATCAAGTGAAGGTCAGTGTATCGCAGAGCTCTGCAACCTGGCTAGCGTCCAATGCGTAAATATACGCGCACCTCGCCTTCTTATTATGCCTCCCTACGCTTCTTAAACTTTTCGACCCTCCGTTGAATTAGTCGACGGCATAAATCCCTCCAAAAGCGGCGCGCGTTTTGTCCCCGCTCAAGAGTCTAAAATAAACTTTATTATATTCGCGCGCGCGATCGTTAATTTAATATTCGAGTACTTGAAATGGTAATGCGGGGGAGTTTGGTATCGAGAGTGCGCGCTTCTTTTTTTTCCTTCGGGGCGCTCCACGAGCGATGTCGAAAAGTTTGATCCCCCAAATCCGCTCAGTAGATGTATATAAAGTGTTTTTATCGGCTTATCATAAGTTTGCTCTGAGTGGAAATTGTTTCGTTCGAGCCTTTTTCTAAATTTTAATGAGAGTTTGTATTGAAAGATACGTTTTCTTGTTAATTTCAGGTGTTTTTGAAATTGTTTTTAGTATTTTATGATAAGTTCGTTTACATTATTTAAATTTATTAGAGTGTAAACTTTAGCAAGTTTTATTACTCGATGTGTGTACATATTCCTATATTCATTCAAAAATTCAAGTTCAACAATTTCGATGTAAACAGTTTCATATTCATCGAATTGAAAAATACTAATTATAGCAGACAAACCCATTAAAAACAGCTAATCAAATATATCCGCGGATAAGAAAGCTCTTAAAAACTAAATCATCAACCAACTTTCTCCAACCACCTACACAAGCACATCAAAGAATACAAATCATCCTACCGCTAATAATAGAATTTTCATTCCTGCGTATCTGTCATAGACATGTCTTATCTACAGAAAAGAGCCGATACGCTCACTTATCTAGCTTCATTCAGACGCTCTCGCCTCGCGTTTATCTCAGCCTGGCATGAATCACGCATTCGCCGCGTCTCATTGTGTCTAGCACCTACAACGTGTTCTCATAATCGCGCGATAAATCGCCGAGCGAATAGAAAGAGCGAGACGCGAAGAAAATCGATAGTCCCGATGCTTAATGGCATCTAATCCCTGTAATTCATTCCCGACGAGGCGGCCCTTCTCTCTTTTGTTCGAGTGCGATTCTTCGCGTTTGTTTCTCGTTCGACCCTCGGCGTGGATACGTTTTTTTCTAATCTGCTTTAGAGGTATAGAGAAGGTGAATAATATGCGGGAGGCTGCACGCAAAATTATTAAATGATGCTTTTGTTGTTGAGGTAGGGTAGAGGGCTATGTTGATTTTAATATTTAATATTAATTGCAGTTCAATGGATACATTGATTTATGTAGACTTTTTTAATAATGAAAAGAAAGAAACAAAAACAACCGTAAATAATGGTTGCTTTATATAGAATTGTTTTTACCGAATTCTATTTGTATAGAGTAAGTCCATGGTATACTTAACTTGACTTAATTATTGCCTTTCGGACAAAGCACGTAACTGTACTTAAGCTTAAATTCTTTATTTTGGAGTTAAAGAATTAAGTATATTATTCTGATAGAAGTACTAGCAGATGGTATAAATTTCTAAAAAAAGTTGTACAAACTTTGTTCTTTAGAGATACACAGATGGAAATCCCATCAATTTTAAATACTTATCATACGTTTATATTTGATCAAGTAAAATCAAATACACATATTGCGCGTCATGTTATTTTCATCAGTTAAAACTATTACTATGTATTTATTTTATTTTATTTATTTAATAAATTACACGGTCAAAATGCTCTTTACCAAGTAAGGTAT
Source organism: Eupelmus urozonus (assembly GCA_900480035.1). Lineage (NCBI taxonomy): Eukaryota > Metazoa > Arthropoda > Insecta > Hymenoptera > Eupelmidae > Eupelmus > Eupelmus urozonus. The sequence goes on along the minus strand of UELX01003295.1, from coordinate 21,930 downwards.
TAATATACAATAAAAAGTATAAAAATAAAATACAATAAAGAAAAAATATATGAATATCATACAACATTAAAAAGTTAAAGTTAATTTTGGGGAGGGTATAGATTGAATTTTACATAAAAACTATACAAATTGTCTGTTTCCTTAAATAAAATTTACACAATATGCAAAATTTTTTATTATGTGTATTTATTTGAAAACATAATTATATTAAGAATTTTTTTCAAAATAAAACGCAAAAAATTTGAGTTTATGTAAAGTTTTGGACCCAAGAGATTGCTTTTAGAAAACAGTGGGTGTGCGTTAAAAGAAAAGTTAAACGATCTATAAATTCACTATAAGTCACATGATACATCTATAAGTCACATAATTTTTTTTATTAGAATATTTGAACTACTTGTTAAATTAGCTTATAGAATTTTCTTTCAAATTATGCATGTCACAAATAAATTTTTATACTTGGAATAAAGGATTAACCAATTTAAAAAAAAAGTTCAAAGATTAATTCAATTTTAGAGCAATTGGAGTTTTAACAAACCAACTAGTAATAAAAATTAATTTTAATCAGAGCACAATCAATTCATCTAAAAGAAAACAAGACTCGTCACGATGAGCCTGCAGCAAAAGCCGCTGCGTGCTACCTAATCGAACACCCGCAGTAGGAAAGATGTAAATGCAATACAGAATAAAAAATACCTCATTCGTGTTGTGGGGGTAGACTAAAGTCTTTCGGTAACTTTTTCTTTAAACTCGTGCACGCGCCGCAGGTTATCATTAAGTAACTCTCGGTCTGCTCTGAATTTCGAGTCAAGCGTGAGGGTGGGAAATTCAATAACATTCAATAACCGAGCCCCGTTTTCTACATAAACAGGATTGATATATTATTAAGAGGCTCCCCATTTAAGTAGGCGCATCGCGCGCTCGGAGAATGAAATATGCGGTTTTCGTGGGGTGGATTTTCCCGCTTGCAGAGTACGAGTAGGGAAAAAAGATCTGTGTGCGCGAGGAGCGCGCGAAGATACAAAGAGAAAGTTTTAAAAGGTATAGGGTAAAGAAAAAGAGGGAGAGAGAGAGAACGTGGATTTTAGAGATTATTTGTTTTAAAAAGAGAGGTGAAAAATAATTACAGATTTTAAATGGTTTCCTAGAAATTATTTTAAATAATCTAATTGTATTTAATTTCTTTTATTTCTATAGAACTCGGAAATATGAAAATTTTAAGTTGTTTTAATAATTATTTTTAAATAAGGTAAATTTGCTTATCATTACAATGTTATAGCGAAGTTCGACACGAAAAAATAGAATATTTGAGGAAAAAATATTATTAAATTTTTTTAAAACTATTTATTATTATTTTTTAAATTACTTTTTAAGAAGACTATCGTTCATAAATATATTTTAAAAGGTGAGAATCTTATGGTTTCGCCGAAGAATAAAATTTGATAGTACTCAAAGTTCTATAAGGTGGATTTTTGAAAATAATAAGGTAAAATATACATCAATTATTATTCAAATTATTACGATGATGATTCCGTAAATGAATGGTACTTTTAAATAATGATATTTTATTTAAAAATTTATTTTTTTTTAAATTTTAAATTTAATTCGTTTAACTTTAATATCAATACACTCTCAGCCAATTTTCCAGAATTTAATTTAATTGTACATATAAAAATAAAAATAAAAAAATATATTAACTCGTTTGATTTATTTATTTCACTAAATATTATATTAAGCAAGTCAAATATTTTACATCTCTCTATTTCGTTTTTATTTTCACGTACATAAATAAAACCTTTCCACATTCAACAAAATTTTAATCGAAAAAAAAAAAATATATAAGTACTCCACGATATTTTAACCAAAAAAATTTCTCTATACATTTATATAACTTTTACGACGACGGTAGGCTCGTAAAAAAGCGCGTGCCCGGCCTTATCGGCATACAGTGCTCGTTCCGTAGTTTCGCGGAAAGAAAAAGTAAAATCTATTTTCGGAAAAATTGCGCGCGTGTCTCCGTCACGCGGCTCTATTTTTATTTTTCGATAATAACACTTTTTCCCCGCGCGGCTCACCCACGCCCCTTCGACCACGAAGAGATCAGCTATAAAAGGGCTTATCGCTCGCTCGCCTCGGCTAGGCGCTCGCGAGGCTTTGCGCTCGTGTGGTTATTGATTTTCGCATGAATTTTTATTATCTCGAGCCGCATCTAGCCGCGCAACACGCCTGAGAGCGTTACCTGGAGCCAGAGAGCAAGCAGGAGAAAAATTGCAGATGGCTTCTTGCCGAGGGGATTCCTGAAAGGGTAAATTATTTACTACGAATGGTCGCTGTGATGAGTTGCTTGGAAAAAGAATTCGTTTTCGCGGTTTATAGGTTGAAATTTTTAAATTTGCGTCTAAAGTCGTTAATGTAACTTTTTTTTAAGAAATATTATATGAAAATATAACATAGCAGGATTTTTATCGCATAATAACTTTTAGTTATCCTATTAACTTTCGTTTTAAATATTATTTATTAATGTCTGTAGAGAGAATTTTAATTGAGATGTCTTGCATTGATCGTAACAGATGAGAAGCACCGGATGGGATCAAATTGCTCTTCGAATTTCGTAAACATCTGTTGAGCCATTATGCATTCTAGCATAGTCATGCGGCCAAACCCTTTACCTGCATATGGTTTTTTTTTATCTATTTCCTCTCTGAAATGGAAGGCAGCTGTGCAGTGGAACCGCAGTTCCTGTTTTGTAAAAATTGACCTGGAACCGTACATATCATGAAACCTAAAATATTACTTAATATGCATGTCCAATAACACAAAGTATTATTATTATTTACATTACAAGAGCAACATCATTTAAAGTAATCCACGATTTTTTTTACCACCCAATCACTTGCATCTCTACAAACATGTAACTGCTTTTACTACGCTCCCCGCATCCATCTCCTTCTCTACTTGCACTCTCCGCTCCAGCCCCAAACAACAAAGCCCCAAAACTGCCCAGCTTCCCAGCCTCGGCCAGCGATTCGGCTGGAAGCACTCGGGGCCGCAACTAGGCGGAGGCGTTAAATTCGCACGCGGCCGACCGATGCTCTCTCGCCCCCGTAACGCAGCTATATACGCGCACGCGAACGCACGGCGCGTGAATTGAATTAAATCGTTTAACGGACTTATACGTTTAGCCAGGAGGGGACGAACCCTTCGAAGCGGCGCCGTCGCGGTGATAAATGCAGCCATCGCGCCTGTATCCGCAGAGCCGGCCGCGCGCATCCATTAGGCCTGTCCGTCAAAATTTTTGTTTAAGAATTTCAATTATCAACGGGGCGAGGGGGCGGGGAACACTCGGGAGGAATTTTCGCAATTTTGAGATTGGCGAGAGGGTCACTTGTCATTCGCGTCACGCGCGTTCGACGAGCAAACAATGAAAAATCATCCCTGGCCCGCGCGGGAGAAATGGGGCGCGCAAATTTAACGAGACGTTGTGCTGAAAAATGTGCAAGCGGTGAAGTTTGAGTGAAATTTAAAACCATCGGGACCTGTTTAAAAATGAGCGGATGTCGATTTATTCTAGTCCCGATGTTTGTGTCCTTTGGGATTAGCTACCTTTCATGACAATTGTATATTACCACGTTTTTTTATATATGTCGTTGAAAAATTAAGTGGTCTACAATTAAGTGTATTTAAAAGCTTGAGGTTGATTCGCATCTTATAATTTCTTTAAAAGCTTCATATTTATTTCATATACGTTATCACTGAGTTACGTTTACAATAATACAATCTAAGCAAGAACATCAGTTATTACAATTTACTGTTTAATTTTACACACACACACACACACACACACACACACACACAAAATAACAAATTGATATTTATCATTTATTATCTACTCTATACTTAAAAATTCAATATTTTCTATGTAAAATTAAATTATTTAATTAAGTTCAAGCAAGTGCCAATGAATTAGCAGCGGTTTTTTACCGTTACAAAGCCTCCTCGATAACGAAGCAAAAAACCTCTCTCAAAACCAAGCGCATTAAAAATTCATATCCGCGAATCCCTCGACTCTCTTTCCTCCGCCGAGCCCCTAATACATCTCAAGCAGCAGGAAATAATTGGCCGCAGGGTATAATTTTTAATCCCCCTCGAGGATATCCGCCTAAGCAAGCTTCTCTTAGATATCTCCCGCCACGCGCGCCGACAGACGTCAAGAGTCGCGCGCTAAACTGCTGCTGGCACAATATTTGCAAAGTCCCGGGCTATATACGCACAGTCGAATTATTGCCGCACGCACACTTGTCAGTTTCCCGCGCGCGCGCGCGAGAGCCGGGAGGATCGATGGGGGTGGAACAATGCGCGCAACTCGCAAAGATAACTCCGCGAGAGAGAGAGTAGGAGTCAACATGAAAGGGGAAGTTTCGCAGCAGCCCTAATTGGTATTTAGGAGATCCGAAACAGAGGAGCCTCTCGCTCTCTATCTTTAAGCTCGATCCCGCTCTCTCTCTCTCTCTGTCTCTCGAAACTTTCGCTCCCCGGCGTTTAACGCGGGGGTGTAGGAGAGCCGAGGCGGCTTCTTCCACTCGTCGTGACTTTGCCACTTGATGTTTATCATTCAGCTCCGTGGATTACACGGCGAACCCGATTGAATTATGCACGCGCTGCTGTGCTGAGGAAAAGGATTCGGCGCTTGGTTTTGAGAGGGGGTATATGGTTTTTTCTTTGCGGGAGATGTGAGACGCTCTTGTGAGTTTGTGAGCGTGAGAAGGCTGAAGCGCGTTTTCTTTATATGCTTGGAGCTGGGATTTCGCGCGTGTAATGTGTCTGCGTGCTGTGGTGTTCATGAACTTTTTTTAGAGAGATACAGTCGGAGAGAAAATGTGGGTGTTAATAAAATATAGTTCGTGCGAAGAGTATTTGTTAATGATTGTGAAGCTTTTGTTCTGATATTTAATGTAATTATTCGATTTTATGATTAAAATTAGCAAAAATTACATATACTTTTAAATCACAGAAATACTATACGTCGTTTTGGTTATTAACTTAACATTAGAGTATTTTCTTCTCACTTAACATTATTTTCTAGTCGTTATTTTTTATTTATTTATTAATTTTCTTAATATATTTTATAATATTTTTTATTTTTTATAATGAAATATATTGGTATAAAACCATTTTTCCATCATATTCTATGTTATTGTTGAAGTATTTGATGTTATTTGGACTTATTCTATACTTTATATTTTTCTACATTTTCGCATCATTCGATAATATTTGCTTGGTGCTCCAATTTTTTGACATGATTTTTCCTTTATCGTGTTTTTTCACATTCTCATAGTTATTTCTGATTATTTCGCGTACCTTACAAATTATAATACTATATTAGGAACGTTGGTAGCACCGGATAGCTAGAAGTTCTGGATAGTTTTAATTTTAAGTAAAATATTGTATCTGTAACTATAACTTAGAATTTTTTTTAATAAGTATATAATAACAATCAAAGTTAACAAGTTTTTAGTTTAAATAACTCACCACAGAAAAAAAAGGAATAAGGGATGAAAAAAATATTAGCTGCCTGACTCTTTCCTATCCTATAAATATATTTCAATTATTACTTTTTTTGTAAGTTGGGTACGTATTTGTTTGAGCTAAAAACAGTTTTAAATAACTTAATTAATATACATATTTTTTTTATTTAATAATACATATTTATCTAACAGTTATTAAAAACCATTTTCATTATAAACATATTTTATACATACATTCTTTAAATTCTAGACCATATAAATTTTTCAAGTTTAGTATGTAATTTGTTTTTATAATCCAATAATAAGATTTTCGTGATTTATAAATACATTTTTAAAAATCTTCTGAACAACAACCACTATGTATACCAAGTTACATAAATGTGTCTTAAATCTCTAATATATTACTGTAACACCACTGTTTCATTTACTGCTCAATCCACCCAAAAAAATAACCTCGTATCCCGCAAAACTTATAAACCCCGCTGTACACGACACTCAGATCAACAAATCCTCCAGGCCGCAGGTGCGCCCGAGCGTCCCCCTCGACGTCTTCCCTTAAAAGAGTTTCCGCGTCGTTAGAGACACCACACCGAGCCACAGTAATTACGGCCCCCATCATCTCCCGAGCGATTTAAGTTAAACGTCTGATGCGTTCTGCCCTCTCTCCTCTTCTCGTAGCTCATCTTCTTACCCCTTTTGCAAAAGGAGACGCGCCCTCGCTTTTCAAAGATGCCGCCGCTTCGCTTGCGTTCCTAGCCGATTACAGGTACATGTACTCGCCACTGCTGCTGCGCTGGTGGAAAGAGCGCAGGGTGAACCGAGTCGACGGGGGTTGGCGCACCCCCGCACAGATGGCGCCACGAGGGATGAAACGTCGGTGGAGCAGAGTTTGAGTGGGATGCTTGGACTTGCGCGAATACGGCTGGATGCGCTGTTGATTTTTAGAATTGAAAATAATTTTTGAATTTGTGAACGATTGAGTTTTATCTCAAAAAGAATTATTTGGGAATTTATTTGTTACGGCTTTAGCTTAAAATTTGATTATTAATTTATTCAGGTATTTGAAATGTACCGAAGCAGATTTTTTTTAAGTTAAGAGATGAATTCTAAATTTTTCATAAGTGGTATGACGAAATTTGTTAAAACCTGTAAAATCTATGAAAATCGATATAATTCATTTTCGTTGACATGAAGAGATCGTTGTACGGACCCGTTGAGGCATATACATACAATGTTTGTTTCTTTTTTAACGATGTTCTTAAATAAGCAGTGAAGGATAACCTAGATATTCTAAATCTATATAAATGCCGAAAATACACGCATTCGCTAGTGCAAATTATAAGCTCTAATTAGCAAAGGTATTTTAAAAAATCAAATCCTAAGAGATACTTTTTTTTTATATTTTTAGTATACATGTCAGATAAATCTTCTATTCGCATGTGCAAAAAAAGTTTAAAATGTGTACGATACGGCACAGAATTGTATACGAACATAATAAACAACAATTTTAGCCTCTATTATAATTGTGACAATTATATGTGTTTCTCTACATAAATGCATATTTTTATACTTTTTACACATTTGCGTATATATTATTTTTTTACTAGGGTTGTTAGAGACAAATATACCCTGATAGAAATTTCATAATTCGAAACATGAAATGGCTATTTTTGGCCATTTTTACTTTACCAACCATTAACTGGCCATTAAATTGCTATTAAATAGATTCATTTCTAGTTAGATATCTCGTTTCTTAAAAAGTGGTACTGGAAATGGCAAAATTGAAAAAAAAAATTAATTTAGTATAAAGCCTTAAAATAAAATGTAATTCCCTATCAAAAATGATTCCATATAATGGCTAGTTAAGCTAGGAAAAATGGTTTCAATGCTATTTCAGTTTTAATAAAACTTAGATAAATAAAATATTGCTCAAGCCATAAACTAAAAAATATTTATGAAAATTGTTACTTTTTAATGATAAACAGTTTCAGAAACAACTTCTCCGCTGAATGTTTAAAACCTACAACCACTTCCTCACTTTTTCCTTCCCCCTCCAAAAAACCCAAAACATTTACGCTAGCCTTTTTGCAAACGAAAATCGCACTCACAAAAGAAAAGAGGGAGCAAAAAGGGCAAAGGCATTTCACTCGATTCTCTCGCTCGATGTAACTTTCCTCTCTCGGCGAGGGTCCACGCAATCCTCCTACGGTAAAAGTGTGTAGTAGCCCCGTGCGCGCGGCCCATAAAGTTCACTCTCACTCTCTTTCTCTTGGCCGCTGGCCCTCGAATCACTTTTTCTCTTAGCCAGCCCCGTGCGCGGCCACTCGCGGGCATCAATAGGAATGCCATTTGAAGGCGCTCTAAGAAACTGCTAATAGACTGCTCGAGCTCGAGTCCGCCTTTTTGCTCGGCCACTTTCGCCTCCTACAGGAAGCGGAGGAATACTAGAGGAGGCAGGCTACAAAAGAGAGAGGATTGGAGGTGTATTGTAAAAAGGGGGACGCGCGAGAAACGAATGCGAGAAAAGATGAAACAGAGAGAGTGTGGTGCGATTTTCGCGCTCGATTTTCAAGATAAATTCTTTTTTTTTGGTTTTTCTTTATATTTGAGTTTTTTTTATTTTTTTCTTTCTTAAAATTTTATGTTAAGTGAATTAGCTTTGACTTTAAGGTTGTAAAAAAATTAAATAAGATTCAGTTTCCTTTTTAACATTAATTTCAGCAGGTACTGTACGCAATATAAAAATGATTTTCAAAATATTTTAAGCAGTATCAGCTTTTTAGCGATTGTTTGTCTAATTATTATTCCTTTACAATTTAGTCATGAAAGAATTGCTTTAAATTATTTGAGATGTAAATAAAAATATTTTATTTAGGGAATGAATCATTTTATTACAAATATGATACAACTATTGCTTTCACAAAGAGAAAGTGTTTTTTATTCTATTTATAATAAATTTTTAATAAGTTAAGTGGAAATAAAGCATTACATGATACATCTTAACGAAGTCTATTTTGACCGAGAATAATTACTGCCTTTGGGTGTAATCTTTATTTTTATTTTCTCGTTGCCATTAGTTTCGACATTAGACGGTCAATAATAAGAATCGATGTCCATGTAAGTTTTCAAAAAGCTGAAACAAAATTGAGGTACGCAAAACAACCATACCAACTCCAAGAAAAATCGAGCTTCATCCCCATTAAATCTCCATCTCGCCGTTTATAATCCAAGGCATCATCGCCGACCCTGACCACTCGAAAAATTTCCAGTCCCACTCCAGGGCCACCACCGTCGCTGCCGCAAAAAGCACGCGCACACCGACGATTCAGCGAAAAATCCAGATCCAGCGCTCCACAATTCATCCACTTCAACTCTTCCGCCGGCAATTTTTCTCTCCTACGTCCTACTTTGCAGGCCAGCGCGTAAATCCCCGACGTAAGCCTCCTCTCGCATCGACAGAGACTCTAGCCGGCCATTAGCGGGATAAGACCTCGCAAGCTCCCTCGTTTATACGCCGCGCGACTTTATTTTACGCTGCCCAGAGGATAATCCTGGATGCACGGAAAATTTTCCGATCTTTCGTGCTTCTACATCGCGCGAAGTTCGCGGAACGTCTTGGGGATGTTCCGAGAAGGAAGTGTCTGTCTTTGGTTGGAGAGTAAGTCGCGGACCAAGGAGGCACGAATTCGAGGAGGAGCAGCAGTGCGATCGATTCACGCTCAGGAGATTCTACTTCGGACGAATAAATCTCCAATTACGGGCGGGCTAACGACCGGCTAATTCCGCGGGATTCCTCGATGAAACTCTCTCCTTGCAGTCGCCTTAGGCTGTTTTATTGGAAAAGTGTGCGCTTGGTTGAAAACAAACAAGGAGTCCGTTTGTTTTAAATATAGAGTGAGTATATATAATTATTAAAAGTATTTTGCATTTTCAATGTCAAGCAATCATGTTTAAGGCGATTGTAAAGAAGTAAAGTTAATTGACATTGTTTTATAATTTATTGAATTAAATAAATAATTAATAAATAATTTCACCTATGATTCCTTGTGGTTTTTAAATTAAACTTCATTATTACTATAATCTTACTAGAATATTGCGCTGACAAATCAAACGTAACAATGGATTAGAATAATGAGATTGTCTGCTTGAAAGAAATTGAGAAAACTGGAATAAAGAGAGAATGCGTAATACAGAATAATTTAAGCAAATCACAAAAAATAATGAGAAGGAAAGAACAAAGGAAAAACAGATTCAGTCGCAGGAGAGCGGAAACGTGGAAAATATAGGGGGGAAGGGATGTGTCGTCTCCGGGGCACTCGCAGACTCCGATATCCAACCGTATATTCCCTTACGATTTCCTTTATTGCCGAGCTACGACGAAGAGAGCGGGTCTTTGTCTCTGACGGCGATCGCGTCACGCGTCGTAGAATCGTTAGTTTACTGGACCATTTTGGGACTTGATCTTCGACTCGGTTAAATGACGAAATTAGCGGCTTTTCTTGTAGTTCGGCGTGTTTTACGGCGAAATAAACCGCACGGCTCGTAATCCGCAGAGATTGTTTTACTGCCGAGGGTGAGATTTAGCTGGATCATACGTAGCGAAGTGCCGTTGACAGATTTCAGACTATTTCCTCTTAATTACTGTTGTTTAAAAATATTACCATATATAAAGAAAAATATGTAGTAATATTTTAAAGTCGAAATGTATGCTATTATAGGTACTTGATGTAAATAAAAAGTGCTTATTGCTTATTGAGGGTATAATTTATGGAAGAAATAAAAATAAAAACAGTAGTAATTTATAATACGTATGCAAAATAAATGGAAATTCGAAAACGATAGTGTTGCCGTAACGAGCTTGCCTTAACATTATGAAATTGATTTCAATATAATAGAAAGCCAATTATTGAAAGTGGTCATATTAATTTGAAATTAGCCGAATCCGTGATTTGCTACTAACGGTGCTTTTACTTAGTAATTGCTATTTGATTGTACTGGCTCGATCGTTAATATAATATTCATTATTCATGCAAATTTATACTGATATTTATGCATCGATTGTTTAGTTTGTGGCACTTTTTTTATACCACAACTCTGAAATAACGTATTGCTCGGAATTAATATAACCTTAATTAGAATTTTATCGCAGCAGTAAATATCAACGAGAACACTTACACGATCTTTCATGAAACAGTATCTATTATAATTTGTATAATAACGTTAGATTATTAACAATTATCATGATTAATTAAGTACACCCAAAAACCTCATCCGTACCACTTAAATCCACCTGGCCAAGCCATTTCTCCGGCCTAATCTCCCGGCGAAAAATTACTCGTGTTTAATCTCCCTGCAGAAAAAAAATTCCTCATCAGCGGGAAACTTTGATCCCGTCGGCGCGCTCTAATCGACTCCGGCAAAACACAAACGACAGCCTCGCCAAACTAATTCATTAGAAAAACGTGTATCCAGCCCCCCGCTCCCTCTCCGAAAGAAAAAGCTCCCTCTAACCACTGACTTTACTCCCGTGCTGATACAATTTAATAAGCCTCGTGCGCCGAAAATGGATCGTGATAAACGTATAGGCTTTATTTGTCCGCGCCTGCGCAGCATCCGGCTTACTTTGTCCTGTACCCGAGCGCAGAGAGAGAGAGAGAGAGAGAGAGGGCTAAGATAGAAAAACAATATTGTTGTTTCATCGGTAAGTCCCGGCACGTCGGCGAAAGTGACGCGAATCTTCCTCGCCTCGCGGGGGACACAAATTGGATTATGCTCGTCCCCGAAGCCACCGCTGCCATCGCGGGAGAAAGGAGAGAGAGAGAGAGAGCCGCCCGGCTTAGTACACGAGACGAGAAAGATGCAAGAGGGAGGGAGAGTGTCGAAAAATAGGGAGGAGCGTGGATGGGTCAGAGGGTGAGAAGGAGGGGGGCAGGTGAAAGTATTTTTATGAGGATTAGCGGGAAAAGTCGGCGCGGTGTAAGTGAAACAGTAGGGGGTGGATTGTTTCTTTAGTGAGGTGGTCGTGCTTTCGTTGAAGGTTTCGATGACTTGGCTTTCCTTATGCAAATAAAGGATTGTTACGAGTGCGAATTTTGTGATGTATGGTTTGTTAATTTGTATAGCTTTTTTAGAGTAAAACAATGTTATTAACATAGAATATTATAAATAAATGTAGTTATGTTAAATTTATAAATTTGATATTTGATTTTATTGATCATGTATATTTAATTAATGCAAAAGAAAATCTATTGTTGATATAAGTCTATAGATATATTGACGTTCACTTTTGCCGTGACTTCTTACAAGTCCATATTTGTTTATTGTGAAAAGTATATGTAACGATACCTAGTTTAAAAAAACTTTAGTGCAAGATTGAAGATAAAATAAAATAGACGTCCCTGACCGGATTAAAAACGAGAATATCCAAAATTGAATCTTGACTTTTCAAAATGTCGATCGTTACAAATTTCTTACAAATAGTTCAGAAGATATAGTAGAGAGAAGTAACAAATAAAGGTAAAAACTAAATATCTTTACTTGAAAATTTAAGAAAATTTATATTTAATAAAACAATTTATCTTATGATTAACGGTTTCATATTGACTCATTTAAACTATATAAATTCTCTTATACATAAAAAACGTCTATCGTAATTAAAATTACATAAAACAGAGAAAAAACGTAACTATTTTTTTCCAACAAATCAAAATGCTTTTAATTAATCAAAACCAATTACTCACTACTTAACTACAACCCCACCAGACGCGCGACTTTCACGCCCCCGCAAAAGTCTTATTCCTCTCCGTGGATATGTCATCTTCTGGCAGCGGATACCCAAGCCGTGATGGATTGATGCTCTTAGTGTCCAAGACAGTAGTCAATATGTGGGTTAACGCGCCGAGCTGTACGCTTAGCAGCGAGCGGAATCTTTCTTTATTCTGGGCCCTTTGCCCAGCTAAGAAGGATGCGCGGAAAAGATAAAAGTGTCTCTCGCCAAGGCGACAGCTCAATTTTCGCGCGGACGCTTTACCTTTGCCAGGATTGATGCTGACTTCGTGCGTCGCGAAGTTTGCTGAACGCGCAGTATGCGTGAATTTGGTATGGTTAAATATGGTTTTAACGTCTTTATTTCTTTTTAGGTGGATTTGAGTAAGAATAATTGTTTTTAGAAAAATGATGGTAAGTTATTACATAATTATATATTATAGTTTTTCCTAATTATTGTTTCATGTGATTCTGTTACTTGCTTGAACGAGTCTTTTTTTTCTACATAAAGTCCAGTAATAAGAGTACTTATAATAAAAAGAATTCCAATATTTGAAAGGTACACACGGAGTTTTCCTAATGCCAAAGTCCTGCGGACCTAAAGTTACATTATTAAGACGATTCAGCCGTAAAAAATGGAAGCTCGCGCGTCTTCGACTTACCTTTAGAAAAATCGCCTAACCCTAAGCAGACATCGCCATATATTCGCATTTGAAAATTTCACGACTCTCTCGGCCCGGCGCGAGAAAGAAATTCAGATATATACGCTACCTGAGAGAGGCGGCATAAAAGAGTCCCCGGAGGAACGGGAATGGAGGAGCGTGACGCCAGCCGAAGAGAAGTAGAAAGAGTGGAACGAGTCAGACGAGAGAACAGCGAAGTAACCTTCGAAAATTTTTCCTCCCACCTGTCTTTATTTTATTACTCCCATGCATTTTCTCGTCTTTTCTTTTTTGATATGGTTCTAGGTTTGGACTTTTTCTAAGTATTCGGTGCTCTTACTTTTTTTTATACTATGAGTTTCTCAAAAATTACTTCTTAGTTTTGATTTTACTAAATATTCAATTATTACATTTAGATTATAGTATTGTTTAGTATTATAAATTAAATATATAAGTAAATATGCTTATTAAATGTTTATTAAAGATATTACTTTACCATTTAATTTATAATAAATTCAAATATTTAGAAAAGTAATCGAAATATTTTTATAATAGAACTGGAACATTCTATAAACTTGACGACTTCAAATAGAAGAGATTTATCACTTGGGCATAAGCAAAGAATATACCTATTTTTGCTTTTTAATAAACCTTCATTTCTTTAATGCCAATTATTATTGCAATCTACTATTCCTGAATATCATTTTAAAAAATACAACTTCTAAATTAATACAATGGTAAATAAAATATAATTTATTAAACATGTGAATAATTGAGTAAGAAATACCAACTAGAATAGACAAAATATCACTAGTAAAATATGATTAGATACGTTGGCAAGAAATTTTATTAGGAGGCACTTTGGCAAAACTTATTAGAATAAATTAACTTTAACTTATGAGAATAATTAGCTTCAAGTATGCTAAAGTTTTAAAAATAAATTTTTTATTTTTTGCTGCAGCAAGGTATTATTACCTTACTTAAGAAACAAAGCATTCCAAAATTATAAAATTTTATAAATATGGTTCACGTACATTATCTCAGTAATTAACATTCTCCTTCATAAATAGAATTTTTATTTTTTCACTCGTTATATTGCACCAATCATGCATTTTTTTACGGCGACCTACTTATACGTAACTGTTTCAAACAGTTTGTATTAACCGTAAAAAGTGAGTATGAGCTTTTTTTAACTTTTTTTAATATAGATAGTCTCATCATTTTTTTTAAAGAGAATTCAGGTCACCGCAACAATTAATACAAATTCTCATATTTCTACAATAAAAGATAAACCATACTGTTCACCATTCCAACCCCACCTCCACACACAATCTATTTCCTCCTCCTCCTCCTCCTATAACAACCCCACTATTAAAAAATCCACGTTCTCCGCAAGCTCCACTGCATACGCAGCTCTCAATGGCCTCTCGCTCTCGTCTTTTGTCCCGAGCCTGCGTTCACGGCTTGCCGCGCGCCGGCGGCGGCCACTACTTCCTTGCCCCGCGGATTCGGCGCGCCCCAGTGGAAGCCATTATTTCCGCGGCTCCGAATTTAACAGTAAACTCGACGGCTAGCTGCTTCTCTCGGACAATGGCCAGTCTCCCAACAGCGAACGCTCGCACTACTAACGACGAATACACCTACACGTAAATCCCGGTTGCAATATCGCTGGCGCTGGGCCAGGGCACACACATACTTCGCCCTCGGGGGGTAGTATAAGTCCCCCCCCCCTCCTCTGCCTTCCTTCCCCGCGAGTTTGCATGGCCTGTGTAATACGCGCCTATTCTATTACTCGCGTGCCGCGTGTACGTTGGGGCGCTCGCGAATATTTATCTGCATTGTTTCATCGAAAATACATAGGTGCATTACGGCTAAGTATCGAGGCGTGCCCCTTATCGCTTCGCCGGGCCTTTTTGATATCGCCAAAGGAGTAATATAACGCGATGTGTCGGAGCAGGTTGGCGCGAGCGTGCTTTGTGGAGTTTGCTTCTTCTTTTTTTTATGCGATGGGTTGGGGGTGAGCTTTTTTTTGATTATTTTTAGATTTGATTTATAGGATAATTGCCGGTTGGTACTTGGTAATGTTGAGGCTATTTTTAGAAGAACTTTAAGTGCGTAATTTGTACTGCTGTAAATATTTACATCGTTGCATAAAGTATTAACGACAGGCACCGTTAACTATGCGTACATAACAAGGCATTTTCTACCGAAATATCGTAATTCATTTGCCGCGCATGAAAAAAGCCGCGCTATAATATTTAGCGTTCCATCTGTCACATTTTACGGTCATTTGGCATCGTGATTTATCGACGCGCGGCTCGCGCAAAATATTCGACGAAATTTCGCGCGGGCAAATCAAATTTTTACACAATCGAATAAAAGTTTCGAGCGCCCTCGGGCCCGAGCTTTTTCAATAATTCACGCGGCGTCATAATTGACTTTGAAGCCAGGCGTAATTTTTAACGCAAGCTCGCTCTCTCTCTCGCGTTCATCGGATAATATTTGAATGATATATAACAGACGAATTCGCGGATGTATAAATCGCAAAGAGCCGGCCTCTGCTGTATGCAATCGCGAAAGCTCTGCGAGAGAGTGGGACTCGTGAATTTTGCGGACTCATCGTTTATTTACGTCGACGTCAGTATCGCGCTATTTTCAAACTGTAGTAATTTTCGCCAGCAGGCCGAATCGATATCCGCTTCCTGCTGCAGTCGTCTGCTCGACCTCCATCTTATTTGGCTACGGTATTCACAAAAAATGAATGCGTTTTGGTTAAATTTCTTTTAAAAAAAGAGTTTTGCGAATGAGAAGGCTTTCGAGCTTACTTATTGTTTTCCATTTTACTTTTAAAATAGGAAAATAAAGAAACAATAGTAAAGACAATTTTGTTTCCAAAAATATCCGATAAACTACCATACCCAAATGTCACAAAGTAGCAAATGCAATTTCGTCCAGAAGGGAGAACGACGCAAAGCTAATATAAAAATATTTCACAGTAGCAAAGACATTTTCAGTAACCAGACAAACGCATAATACCGCGCGCACGTCGCGTTCAGTTTCAAGTGCACGCTCGCTCGCGCAAAAATAGTCGTTTTCCATGCTACACACCAGAGCGACTTCCAAATATGTATAAATTCAACGAGCTAGCGCAGCGCGCCCCGCCGCGGATATGAAATTGTCCATCTCCTCTGGAATTTGAATTTCCCCGGTAAACGAGCGATTCGTCTTGCTCGCTATTCGGCTACAGCGCGAATTTCAATATTTCACAAGACAATACTTTCGCGATGTACATACGCGAGTGTTCTTGACTCCCCTCCCTGAAGAGATCGCATCTGTATGCTGGGCGCGCGCTTGCCTGCTACGAAGCTTCCAGAGGAATATATATATATCGGGATATCAATTTATTTAAAGGGAAAGACAGTTGACCTGTTTTTCTATATCGAATTGCAATTTATCGAGCGCTCTTTTTTTTAGGTCGCAATTGCGCAATGGTCCGCTTATCTTTGTGACGTGAGCGGACGGTATAAATCATTTGAATGTGTATGAGGCTCTGCATTAGTGGTTAAAGCGTTAGTTTTTTTCGGGAGAGGTATAACAAAAATGTTTGAGTGCTTTTTAAATTCTTTATATATCAATTTTTGTTGTATTGAGCGGTAGTTTCAAAACAATTTGTTCCATGCGACAAAACAGCGCTTGTAAACTTATTTTTAGACAGTTTTTTTGAAGACCCACTTCCCCGGATTTAGGTCACTTTTTCCTTCGCGGATATACTTTTTTGTCCTGGAGACTTTCTCAATTAGGGTATTGTTGAAGTGAAGTCCAAGTTAGGATGCTGTTTCAGGAAAGCAGCAGAACGATATACTCCGGAAAACTAAGCTCTCGACAATCTACTGAGTTTTCTTTTTTCGATTGAAACTTTTTGTGGTTGCTCTAGTGGACATCACTGGTTTTTCAAGATAACTGCTTCAACCCATTTTTTTCAAAATTAAGTTTACACCGCTTTTGGTATAAGCACTCTTTGATTACTTTTTTATAAGGAATTCATAGAGTTATCAGAAAACTATTATTTTATAAAGTTATTGCACTGACTCTAAATATAAGGCAATTTTTTCGATAAGTACTTCCCAAGTCTTTTTTGATATAAATAAATATATTTTTAACAAGTCCTAATGAAGTTTCCAAGATTTTAACAGCTTGGACATTTTACTATTTCGTTACTTTTGAGAACAATTTCTTTTTCCAAATACGATGAGTAAAATTCGATTTCGAAGCCTAGTTACGTGTTACTAGTGAGGAAATGAAATACTTTACTAACTATATTAAGGAATTATGGTAATTAGCTCGCACAAAATAGGCTCAGAATATTAAGGTTCTCTCATCTGATTAGAAAAAATATTAGACGCCATCGTGAGCATAAGTAATCCATATACTCATCCTTTTTATCACCCTTGCTTTGTTTGGGTTTGTTCAACGCATGCGGGAATCATCTATTTTGCAGACAAGTTTCGTAATGTACCATTCCTAGTGTTGTTACTTTTCTTTTTGTTACTGTTTAAAAATACTTAATTTTTCATTCGTTATTTATGCACGAAAAAGGACTCATTTTAGGCTCGTGCTGAAATATTTATTTACGATACAAGTACGATAAAGTGATTTTTCGGGACGTTTACGCCCGAGTGAAGCGAGGGTGGAAAGTTCACATAAGGTTACAATAACTTTATCGTTTATGCATCGTACAAAAGCGAAAGGCAAGTTTTAGTGGACACGTTTCGACTGAGCGTGGAAAAAACTAATTTTCCGCACGTAGTGTCAAAATAGTTATTTTCGATACAAGTGCGAGAAAGTGATTTTAACCTCTTTTGCGCCCGAGCGGAGAGAGGGCGAAAAGATCACACGAAGTTGAAATTACTTTCTCTCTCGAGTATCGAATACAATTTTTTCATACGACATGCATAAAGTTCGTTTTCGCGCACGCGGTTTTTTTCGAACGTGCGCGAAAACGAACTTCGCGCACGGCGTGCGAAAAAAGTATATTTTAATGTTATGGCAATAATTCTATTTGTATGACACAATGATTTAGCTCAGTGCTAAATTTCAACAATGGATTTTTTGATAATCCGTGCGAAAAACTCATTTTGGCGCACGCTCAAACAAATAAGCATGTGCTAAATTTGTATCAAAAAATATGGTTTGATACATGAGTGATGAAGTGATTTTAACTTCGTGTGACCTTTTCAGCAAACACCCACGCGACCAAATCATGTTCTCACGATATAGTATCGAAATGTACTATTTTTCACCGCAGTTTTTTCTGTACCTTTAGTCATTAAAATGTCTTCTTACTAAAAACTTAGACTTTAACAGTTATCTTGGGAAAAATTTTCTCAAAAACCTGTACTTTTCAATAAAAGTCAATCTCAACTTTCGATCATTACAAAGCCAAATAACACATCACGTCCAAGCACAGAACAAAACTAACCAAGTTCGATCTCAAATCGCACCACAAATTTTCCAAATTCGAGCAAACTGTTTAGTCAACACAATATCCTAACCGTAGTGCGCCAGCGTTAGCACCCAAGCCAAAGTATGCAGACTCCAAAGAGCCCTTCCTCCAAGGATTAAATCAGATGTGCATATAGCCTTGATTACAGAACAAAACATTCCGCCTCCTCGCGCCTCCGTATTCAGCAACTCCCCGGACTTGTTACCCTCTGGCTGCCAAAAAGAATCGCCCCTGTGCCGACGCAGCAGCGGCGACGGCGCATTTAGGGGTTAACATAATGACTATCCTAGCGGGGGAGAAGAGAGTTCGCCAAGGAATTCGGCCGGGACGATATTAACGCTGACCCGACACTCCAGAACTCGCGCCAAGAGAGGAACCTTCTATACCGATCCGTGAATGTGTCCGGCGAATTCCGTCTTACGATTGTTCCACGCGGCGCGTATTGGCCCGCGCGCCGGAATGCCGATTACTTATTCGTAATTGTTCCCTGGATATATGCGACTTGCACTTCCTAGCCATTATATCGACGCGGTCTGGTTCACGCGGCTAATAGCGTGGCGTTTGTCTAAGAGATCCTGGAGAACTCGCGTGCGTCGTGCGGCTATGGAATTGCGGTGGGATAGCTGGCGGAGTGTCGCTAAAGGGAGGGCTCTAGTCGAGGAATTGCCTCTAACGCGTCTGGATTAACTTGGAGTACTACGTCGCGTTGCGCTAGTTTAAATATTTGAGATTGCGACGGGAGCGGAATATTTTTTCCAAGGTGAGTGAATGGGGTGGAATGGCTTTTTTCGAGGTGGATTTAGAACGGAATGAAAGAGATTGTATGTGTTGATAAAAGATAAAAAGAGTTTTAGTATAAGATTGAAAAATAGAATGACGGAAATGTGATAATGGTTTTACGGATCTAATTTAATACAAAATAAATAACGTTAATGCATCTTCTGCGACACTTTATTGATCAACCAATAACGATTGCCATTTCTCGTATCAACAAAATGAAACCTCATAAATGAAAAACAAGCTGCGCAAAAATATCATTGGAAATAAAAGCCCCGTCGTAATTAGCAGCCCTGTTTTTTGCCAATTAATTACTCATTATATATTTGCCCTCACAAACGAGCATCGCCGAATTTAATGAATCCATCCTGCTCCTCAAACTCTTCCCCTCCACACTGTTTTTATCGGTCGCAGTATCGAGCGGATTTCGATCGCATCCCTACAAATACGTTCACAAAAAACTCCGCACAAGCGCCCCTATTAAAACACTACGAGGACCCACTCGGAAGAGCAATTCGCAAGCAGCAAGCGCAACGCTAATGGAATACTCTGGTCGTCAGCGTCCCGGGTCAGTCGTCCGGCATTGTCCGATCCGAGCAGCGTGAAAGCTGTCGTCGCGTTAATTCGCTCGCCATTATACGAATAATCCTTGTAATGATTTCGTTCTTCCATCAAAGTGCGAGGCGGCGCGTTTGCAATTTCAGCCAAGCAAACTGCGAGCGAGGCGAGCGCGAGTTAATGTAGCTAATTTTTTATTTGTCCCGCGCCGGATCGATACGGTTGATCTCATTAAAGGGACGTTTCCGGGAGAGAGGCGAGGCAGACTCGGACTAGTGTAATTTACTTTTAGATTGTCTATTTGCGGAGCCGGCTGCTTTGCATTTTTCACGCGGGAGGTCGCGTTGCGCGAGGAGGATTTTGATATCGCTCTCTCGAGTTTAAATCCAGCTGCGTCCGAGCGAATATCGGTTATCGATTTTGAAAGTTCACGGATAGATTGGATGAAGGGATCGGTTGGATTCAGGTTAGGTTGGAACAAATTACTAAAATTAGGATTTGTATATTGGGAATAAATAGAGGGACGCTTCAATCTCAAGAAGTCTATTTTTTTTAATAAATGTTAAAGAACTAACGTTACTTGATTTGGCTTCGTTTCGATTATTCAATTTTAAACTGATGTAAATAACGTGTATCAGTGATACTCATAAAATGTATTGTGCACTTAAATGAGTCTTATATTTTTGCTTTTTGGCTATTAGCTTATTTTACTATGTACATGGAATGGTACACGTATTTTTTCTTGTATTAAATTTGCTGTACTGGTGACATGAATAATGCTGAAATTACCTGAGGTTTTCAGCCTTCAAAGAATTCTGTGCGTGCTAAAATTGATATGTGGTTGTCTTGAAAATTTACCAAGTTAGTCGTGGTTATGATAATATAAGCAAATTCCTTCAAAGTTCTCTTCTATTATTAATCTTTATTAATAATTATTATTAAATATTTAAAGTTTATAGTACTAATTTAAGTTTATGCTCTTCTGCATTATAGTTATGTAAGCAAATTTTCTTGCGTAGTCATATATTACAAATATATCTTACCATCAAATTAAATTAAAAATACATTAGTACCATGAATTAATTTTCATAAATTAAAGTTGTAAACTACGTTTTCATATAAACGGCTTCAGCATTAACGACAAGCCAGAGTGAAAAATTTTCAAAGTGCATATGCTCCAAAACCCACAAAAGTGATGAAAGAAGCCACTGCGTACATATGCGTGAGCGCAGCTTCACGGAAACGTTCGCTCCGCTAACTTTTGAAGTTTCATGCAAGCGCGAGTGCTCGCACAAGTATCAACTCCTGCAAAATGATAACCGCGCTTCTTTTTCAATTAAAAAAGTTGTTATTGAACATTTAAAATGAAATCCAATGATATTACTTAGTTTGTAAAGTAGTCTCAGAATAAAGAAACTTCCCAAATCCGACTATGTTTTCTGCATAAATTATTTTGCTTGTAGAGTAAAATTTAAAATTTCGTTAAGACTTTGGTAGGAAAATGTTAGAGGAAACGAGCCTGAGTCAAAGTCACTGAAAATAAATAAAATATTTATTTCTATTTGATATAGTAGATCATAACTTTCATTAATATAAATTTTTGTACTTACTGTATACATATTATATAAATCATTTTTGTACATTTAAGTGATCTACGTTGTCTCCCAAATCTATAATACCATTCAGTACTAGAAACCTTAAATTTTGACTATTGTACCCACTTACCAAGGGTTTTGGAGCAAACCAGCTTATCAATTTTTATCAGGTTGGGCTTAAACACTCCTTTAGATCAGAACTATAGAGTGTATGGATTAATTTTTTGAAAAAACTTGACAAATAATTATTAGAGATACTTATGTGCAAAATTTTAGTGATAATTTATTTAAAAGTAAAATCTAGGTAAGTAGATGCCTGTGACATTTAAAAATTATTAGTTCCCCAAATTACACAAATATCAAACACCCTTAAATAAATAATTTTTAAAATCTGGTATAACTTACATCTTAAAATACATAATTCAAAATTATATCTAATCGAATTTATAAAGTTATAAAAACTAGAAAAATAACCCTAATAGCACAAAACGTTTAAAAAACGTTTTTAAAACGTTGTGTAGAAAACTTTTTAACGTTTCGAGATTTTG